>CAADRB010000082.1:195755-275888 GCA_900708905.1 Hymenolepis diminuta
AATAACATCCTTGACCTATGAACCTCTTCGCATCATACATTTTTGCGTATTTTTTATGATATCAGTTTCCACTAATATTTAAATTTATGAGTTGAGTTGTGGTCATGCTGAACTTCCGTTTCTCAACAATTTTTCTTAAAAATGATGCATGTTAAGTGAACTCTAGTGAAATCAAATCAGCTTTTACTGAAAGAACTTCGAAGGGGGAAAGTTGAATGACAAATACAAAACACGATCAGACAAGTTTGGAAGTAATAGTGAAGGAGTGAGTGGGATTTATACCCCTAACAATGTTTCCTCTAAGTGAGATTTACCTCAAATGAAAGTTTCAGCCACTTTGAAGTGAATTGAAGGACATCGGTCGATGTACCGATTTGTAACGTTAATTTGTAATACTAGATGAGAAATGGGATTTATATTTTCAATGCCGAATCTTGTCGTGCTCCACTAACGCGCATCCAGTTGACGGCCAAATGCTAATTTTTATTTAAGTTCATTTCATTAATATATGCTGTGTCTTTTGTCTAAAAAGAGGCTAACTAATTAGATTTTGTGAAGGGTGGATTTATTAAGTATCTGATGGTAAACTCAGAGGTTATAGGCTATTATGAAACCGCCGCATCGAAATGCAGGCGGAACTGACGGGTTTATTCGTGCAAGCCTTATTTTGTTACAGTTCACAATGCCACTTCCAATGCCATCTCTTTTCAGTCGTTGTTGGTATTTCACACGCTTTTATTTAAGAGGAAAACGTTCCAATTTTGCTTTCGTCAGCTCATTTGTCTCAAACCCCTTTCAGAAACCTACATTCTTTTCCATGGATATTTCTCATCGAACTTTTAGCCAATTCTCGGTGTTTCAGTGTCTCCTGTAACGGCACTTTAGCGTCCACTTCTCTTCTTTCGACTATATCAGGTGTGGGCTGTTTAATAGTTTTCTTAAAACCTATGCAAATGGCACATCCACCTCATTTTTAGCTACTTTAATTTGCAAACTTACTTTGTATCGTTCTCTTCCGTAGACTTGCCTCCACTTGGGACTTGATCAGTCCTGTCCTCATCTGCCTGCCTTTCCTTAAGGCTCTGAGAATGGAGTTCCACGCTTGCCATCATCGTAAATCTTGATTAACTCAGATCTACAGACCCTTCGACCAACGTCTGTGAAGACGGACAGCTCCAAAACCTCTGGAGCCCAAAATCCTCTCAGTTTGTGTCACTTGGGATCTCATTGCAGAAGGCGATCCCTCTGCAGTAATCCCCTTTGGTTCGTTTTCCTCTGCTCACTGCCACCTACTTTTAAGTATATCAGTAGTTAGTTCGTTAAGTCTATATTGATACTGATCTGATTTCTCCTGATAACTGAGCGAATTATTTTTATGGTGAATGACAATGGTATGGACGAGGCAGTGATGAAATCAAATATTCGGAAAGTTCACAGATTGTCATTGGCGGCCAGGGGGATAACAATATTGAATGAGTTTTCAAATAGGAATCGGGTACATTCACTTGAGACTTGTGATTGGTCAATTCTGCTTATTCACTCTTGCCCGAATTCGAAATGAGTTACTCATCACCACAAACCTATGAAGGAACACTGCAGAAATTGCATGATAGATGAAAAGCTGCAAAAGCATGTCATCCCAACTTTTGATTTGAAGATGACGATTAGTTGAAGCGGAGTCGTTAAACTGGGGACGACTTACAGTTTACTTGAGTCCCCAACTCTCAATTTCGCTCTCTTCATTATTTTGTACTTCTAAATTTGTAAACACCTTGCTATTTAGACATTGAGCATGAAATCGAGTCCTGATGAGTTTGGCTGTTTCTGTTCAGTCATGTTAATATCATAAAAGATCCTCTGCATCTTCAGACTCGGGAGAAAGCGAATAGAAGTGGCAAGACCAACTCTTCTTGAGTAAAAACTGGTCAGTAAGCAATGAATGCCCTAGACAAGTATTTGGTGGAATCCAGGATAGAATCACAAAATTCGAAATTCAGAACATGAATTACCAATTAGGTGAAAATATTGCGCAACCTGAATCATAACACAAAGTTAGCTAAAATCCTTTGATAACATGAATTTGTCCTCGATCCCGTCCCCCTCATCTTCTACTTACTGTCGCAAGATTTCAGTTCCTTTCCCTCAATAGAGAAGTGTCGAATAAATCTCACAGTGAACTCACCACCAATCCATGAAACTAATGCCAGGTTAGCATCTTCCATAGCTTCAAGCCAATTGCACATGGCCTGTACATTTTCAGCCAAGTAATTGATAATGATCTTCAAATAATGACAAAGAAACATCGGTCATGACAGGAGTTACATTCAGATTATCTTATTTTTATCAGAAAGATTCTTATTTCATTTATCATTTGTCGAAATGGCGTCTGGGTCAAAGTGAGCTCCATAGACTGAGAGCATCCGAGCCTGACTTATTGTTGTTTGACATTTCTTTCATTTGTTCCAGTTTCTCAAAGAATGCATCTCTGGTAGAATCAGCAGTAGAAGAGTGTGTGATTTATGAAATTTCGAAATTATGAAGTGATGCACTTGATAAACATCCATCTTTTACCTGCTTATTTGCAAATTCGAAGGAAATTATGTGTGATGAAGCTGCAATTTGTTCAGTAAATGACGATCATGATGTCCTTAAAGTACCACTAAGTTGAAATGAAGAATGCGATGCTGTTCAAATCACTTGGTGGATAAATTAAGGGACATTTATGAAATGTGGTTTTTTGCTTTACTGATGCTTAAGTGAAAGAGGTCTGACTGCGGTCTGGAAGCCTTTTGGATCTTCCTTGACTGTGGCACAGCCCAATCACCCCACTTGTGGAGTCCTGACTGAGAGACTTTTGGGACGATTCAAACACTTCAAGGGAAAGCTTATGCACACGATTACACGCTTATGGCTCTTTCCTCAAGTTCCTTGGAATCCGATCAATCACGATCGCCATTTCCATTAATATTGCTTCTAATACAATGCTTCCGATATTTTGCAAATGCATTTGTAATTTTTCACTATCACCTGCAGTAACACCAAACATGTAGAAACCCTTAATAGAGCGAGGCAATTGACATCGGGTAACAGTAAGCCCATCAAATGATGAAGGAGAGAGGATGAAGAAGATGCTGGAACGACGTCAAATTTACTCTAATTTTCTTGGATCATTGATAGATCACAGACCACCTAGTTGTCTTCAGATCTATCAATGCACATCTCCTAACGCGTATTTAGACTACTTACCAACAGTTGAAGGTGAAAATATTTTATGGATCCCATTTCTTATCCTCTTGGAGTGGTTCAAATAATTTAATAAGATGAGAACCAATTTATGCTCCTTCTCTTCAGGCGACTGACCCAAGTGAAATTAATTCTACCTTAAAATGGGTTGCAAGGCATAACAATATTCTGGTCTTTTATCAGAATCCTCTTCGATCTATTCCGTTGGGATGAAAAAATCGGTTACTATAGACTTCTACAGGTAAATTTAAGTAATACATTTAAAATTTACTAACATCGCATCACCTTACTTCATTAGTTCACAAAATATCCACAACAGAAAACCAAACGAACCTTTTGGGCTCAAATATAAAGTTGAGGAATTGTTAAAAATGTTTTCAGTAGTAATGTGAGCAAAAAATTTGAGTCAAAATAGTTGTGAATTTATAACATCCTCTCAACCCGAGGAAGAAGTATTATAATAACAATGAACGGCAAATTGGTTAAATTAATGCAAGGAAGAACATTGACTTCTTCTTTTTAATATTAAAATCTGAATTAATTCGGTGGTTTTATCATTTGTTTAAAGGGCATAGATGATTATATTATAAATCAAAATGGAGTTGCGAATGGCAATTCCTATCAGTAGCCTTCAGAGCTGAAAAACTGCTGATTGGTTGCCTGAATTGGCTCCAAGCTACTTTTCATCTCCTCAAGATATTTGCGCTTGCTACTATTTCTACGTGAGGTAATTGGATGCAACTTTTTAAGATAATTGCACAATCGAGCTACAACGGAGCCATTAATTTATCGCGTCTTAAATAAGAACCTAATCTCTTGTGAGGAATGAGACATTAACGATCTACTTACTCATGGATACGGATAGACACATGACGCAATAGGTTGGGATCATAAGACTCTTGTTTGTTTTAAGCTGGAGAAATGCGATTTTATCTCCTCTCAGGTGAACCCCGGACGACAGATAAATAGCAGATAATTGAACAAAGCTTGTTTAAATAAGGTGGGAAAAGTTATAGCGTTTATTTTGCTCGTGCTTGGTCCTATTTCATTTTATGTAATTGTTAAGTGTCTTTATGTAATAAATTCCTCCAATTAAAGGAGAATATAAAAGAGAGGAAATTTAAATGAGCAAAATAATCTTGCAAATACGAATCATCTTGGAAGAATATCAGTTTGTTGTAGGTGGCAAGATCAACCAGGAGGCGAGAGAAATGCGATCGGGCCATACATTGATAGACGAATATGCAGGAGCAATTACTTTAGGTTTGCGTTGCTTGACGTTCACATATTACTACAGAAATGGATGTCGGTAGAAGGTTCATCCAGAAAATGAGATCTCTTATTTGGTGGGTATTTATAATGAATACTATGTCCCAGGAATGTCCAGGCGACTCATTGAGGTCGCCCACACAAAGGCTCAACTGCCTGCACCCTTATTAGAGGAGTGAGAGAATAGTGAGAATGCGTATGTAGGGAAGTGGGATACAAACGTAGAGCACGAGAAGACCAGACTGACTCGCACAAAAATGATGATGAGTTCAAAACATTTCCGACATTTTCTCACCCTAAACCCAATTCGCGTTATATCAGACCAACGGGCACGATAATTTGATAATTCGGTGAGCGCAAGAGACGATATCTAGGCAAATGGTACAGGATATGGCCGAAGATCGCCGCAGCTGCACAATCCATTCACAATTTCATGAAGAGCACCATCGGGGAAGCAAAAACAACCGTCCAATACGACGTCAATTCGCCAAGTGGCATCTTTATCATGTAATCGTAGGCATGTCCACAGCATTCTACAGTACAAAAAATATGTTTGTGAAAATATGGATGTCGGTTGATTAGAGTATGACATAATTGAACTCACAAGTAGTGTTCACCTGATCCATTTACCTACCAAGTATTATCATCATATTGAGTACACAACAAAAAGAAACAGATATAATTGCGTTGTGGATATGAAATTCCTCCCTGTTGTGAGTTTGGAGGCGATGTACAGCAATGTAATTTTACTTGTGGATTTCTTCTGTGTTTGTACTCGGTGTAAATCTGGATTGAAGCACTGCGGTTCTGATAAATATGAGAACTATTTAATATTTCCCAAACGAAATTAAATTATTGCAGTCCTTACCATACAAAAACACCGTCAACCCTTGACAACTCTTGAGTTCAAAATGAAATTGACATGAGATCTTATCCACACAGTAGCTTTCTCAGAGAGAAAAGAAAGTAGGGAAATATTTACAAATTCTCCCCCAAGGAAAGTGAAATATACCTTTTCCTTCCATGCTGAAATAATGTTTAGTTGCTCATTTGTTTTACGGATTGATGAAAAATATTGTATATTACATGTTGTACAAAGTGAAATTCATATTATCGTCTGCTCTTATCTGTATGATACCGTAATTGAGTCTTAGATTCCCTAAGAAATTGCACTGGTCACAGATGCAACCCTACAACACCACAACACAAGTCGACTCAAACCATCATATCAAAGTAAGACGCACGTGTTCGTATTGGAGGACACATGGTATAAGGTGTCACCATTAGTGAATTCGGAGTGGTACGTTAGAGCTGGGTACTGGGAGAATCTGGTTTCGACGACTGAATATGAACAGTCGTTTCGTTGGGACGTTTCGACAACATGTGGACACTGGTTGCATCCTCTCACGAGATTTTCCGCCTGACAGGTTTCCTTTTCGTTTGGGAACTGGAAAGTTAAAATTAGTTTCGCACGTGCATTGAGGGTTTTTATAGAATGGAGGAGAAGTTGATCACCGAAATGAAACAAAATCCTTCACCCTATTTAAGAATTTACTTTCAGTATGTAGAAAATTGTGTGTATTGATCGCGTCTATATCGATATCACATAAAACATATATAGTGGCTTTTTAATATATGTATGTATTTAGAATCATGTTTAGCTTGGTTATTACTTTATGTCCTTATACATTGCATAGAATAATGTTGAAATACCAAAATTTGCCAAATGCTATAATAAATGTAATTTTAAATAAATATGTGTTAGGTCCATTTAAAATTCCGAACAATTCAAATCATTGCAGTTCATTCTTTATTTATTGATACTTATTTAAATAAATTCATAGTTGTGAATTATTTAAGTATTTTTACGCAAACTCTGCGCCTAAACTGATTCAAATTATGTAAACGATTTTGGGCAATTAATGATTATTAATTCCGTTGAAAATGGAAATTTTTTTTACTTTGTGAATATTAAAAGTATACATCTGATTTCGATCTGCTCGGTTTAGTTTTCGAATCTGGTTATATAATAACGAGACATTCGGTTATTCTTCATTTTGTATCAATATGTCTTAAATAGAAGAATATTATAGTCTAATTAAATATTTTAAATGAATTCAATGAAAATAACACAACATTTGCCAAAATAATAAATATGATGACTCCGGAACTCTTCTGAAGGCAGTTATTAGAATGCATTCTTAATGACTTTTGAGGCTATTTGGGTTTTAAAGTTAATTTTTCCCAAGTTTAAAATGATTTTTTAATAAATTTTTTAATTATGTATTGATATGTTAAGTGATTTGCATCTGAATATGTGAGTAATTTGTTCTATCCCTTATTTTCACTTTGTTATTCAAGGTTAAGCCGTGTGCTTAGTTTGGTCGCTTTCCCGTAACATTTCAAACTGCTATGATCTGTACAGAAGCAGCTGTGCCGAAGAGCAGTAGCCATTTTGATCAAAGTAAATGGTAATATTTATGATTTTTCACTCAAGATTTTTTAATTTAGTTAGCTTTCACAAGTGTTTGCTTTCATTTAAGGACTTTTTAATAATTTTCTGAAATACACTCAAATGTTAAATTTTATGGTTAATTTTATGTATTCCTATTTTTTATTTGCTTTTGTTAAGATATAATTAATTACTTTTATTCGTCTTCTTCTCTGATTTAGCGACTTCGAAGTGAACATAACCGTCGAAACTAGCAAACATCAAAATGAGATTCCTTTCCTGTATGCCCTCAAGGATTTGCTTTGTGTTCACTGCCTAACCTCATCCTCTTCCGTTGTAAATAAACAATTTATTCCCTGTTTGCTGCTTTCCAAACACTATCCAGATGGATATCCGGCTAAGGTTGTCGTTAACAAAGATGGCATTCACATGACCGGTAGAAGTCAACCGGTATCCAACTCCCTCCTCATAAGTTGGAATTGTATTTTGCGTTGGCAACAAATGCGTCTCTCCACATCGAGTAGTGTATTTCGAGTTTACATTGTAGGTCTAGTTCACCCATGCACTCCTGACGACCCTGAAGCATCAAATATTCTTTTGATCAATCAGAAATTAAAGATAAAGGATGAGGACACAAATGTCAAAATACCCGCAGGGCACTCCTTTAAAATAGATGGCTTTGCCCATGATGCCTCCCTGGATTTTTGCTGTCTGATCATTTCACTCGACAATCGAAGTGACTGCGACGCTATCTCGACAGCTTTTCAAAACTATGCTCTTTGTGACAGCAAGGATAGAGGTGGTTCATGTTGCTTTTAACAGAATAGCTTCAGAGAACTTTTATAGGGTGATAAATAACATAAGCTGTTCAATTAATCCTTATATTATGTATTTTAGTTTAGCTATTTATGCAAAAATGACCAGGTAGCTTTAGAATAAGCATTTACCAATTGATTAATTAAATGTTAAATTTGAGTAATTTTAATTGGAGCAATAATTTGTTGTTATTTTGAATATTGGTAATCTCGAAGCTCTATCTTAAAACCGAAACGTGGTGTAATATTTGACCATAAGAAGCAGCTAAAGCAAGTGAAAAGGAAAGAAGAACGAAGTGATGCAAGAAAAGGGAATGCAGGGAACTGAACAAGCATTAATGTATTCATTTTTTTAAAGTGAAATGTTGGGTGGAACATGACGTTCAAAAGATCCCCTAGGTTCTTCACTGGTGCATTCGAACCTAGAATTTGATACATTTTTATTTGTTTAATTTATCTATATCGGCAGTGTCGAGAGTTAAATGATTGACAAATTGGTTCTTCTCATTTTGATAATTTGTACTTCTTTTGACGACTGATGGGTAGGTATTTGGTAACCAAACTCTGCTATATACTAACATAGCATGGGGGCTCTAAATTGGAGACTGATGCAGGTTTAAGAAATCTAATTGGAAGAGTAAAGGGCAAAGTGTATATGTTGGGTTGGAGTATTGCGGTATGGGATACGTTGTACTCAGGACGAGGTAATAGAAGCAGAGAAGTGCATTAGATCCATAATCGAATTACAATACCAGCTTATCGTAGATGGGGGATAAATATTTAAATCTTTAAACTTTTCATATAATGCCGAGTTACTTTTCCCGTTTTCCTTTGCAGTTCAACGACCGCTGCTCCTGTTTGTAAATAAAGTTAGTGGTCAAGCGAGGGCAGAGAAGATTCTCTTCGAATTCGCCGGCCCCCTTCTCTCTTTCTCTGGTTGCACTTTCGATGTTGTCAACACAGGCATGTCAAATATCTTATTGTCTATTTGTATTGTGTACTTACATTCACGTCAATTACTTGGGGCAAACTCCTTGTTCATTCCCAAAGCCAGATGAACTGGGTTCACTTATCTGAATATACATTAATATGTTAATACATTTTTTACGTGCCAAGGAGCGCTCTTATTAGTTGGCGAATTTTACTCCATTGGTTTTTCACTATTTTCACTATGCATTAATGTTTCCTTATTTTGCCCTTCCTTTTCAGCCCTTCTAAAATTTGATCAAAGTTTGCCACTTGAGAGAAAGCGTATTCTTAGAGCGTAAAAATGTTTACTGTTCAAATCAGATGAGATGCTCTTCGATTCTAAGTGCGCAGTTGGATTACACATAGGTGACAACTTCTTTCAAATTGCAGTGTTACAATCTAGTTTAGTTGTATTTCCGTCGATTTCGGTTCTCTTGTTAATTTCATCTTTTTTAAAGACAATCGTATTTAAGGCGAGAAAATTTTTTTTCCCAAATCATATCAGAAAAGTTTGAATATCTAAAAAATTAGATTTTCGATCGTCGTGCCGACGAAAAATACTTCTTATCTTGTCGTTCTATTAGATAGTTTAACAAGGTCAGAAAAATCTCCTAAATTTTATCAATCTTCAAGAATGATGGAAGAATACCGATTAACGTGGCAAGGTCCTAGTCATACGAAGTAGACATTCGATTCTAAGTCCGCCGATAATTAAAAATTTATTTCAACATGCAACACTGGAATCCAATTTAGGTAGATGTCAAGATACACTCGCCTTTTGATTCAATTTCAGGTCTATTTGGGAATCAATTTTGTGGACTTCTGCCTTGATAACACTGCAGACTTTTGTAGTTTTATCAAAAAAATTAATTCAAATACAGAATGGTCTAGTTTCACCATCTGAAAAATACCATGCAGCCAGAAAATGAGATAGTTACCTTTAAAAGAATAGCCGAAAATTTTATTTTCCCATCGCAGTAACAATCCTGTCTTAATTATCACCTTTCCAAACTCAGCCGATCCTCATTATGTGCAAGATGTGG
Source organism: Hymenolepis diminuta (assembly GCA_900708905.1). Taxonomy (NCBI): domain Eukaryota; kingdom Metazoa; phylum Platyhelminthes; class Cestoda; order Cyclophyllidea; family Hymenolepididae; genus Hymenolepis; species Hymenolepis diminuta. Next base: position 205,547 of record CAADRB010000082.1, read on the forward strand.
TAATGCAGATAAGTCAAGCATAGAAAGGCAGATGACATTAGATTTTACATGTGCAGATGGGTTATAGGAGGCAGACAACATGTCACAGCTAAGAGCACTGTTGCGGACCTTCAAACATCACTGTAAGATCGAGATAATTAGGTCCGAGAGAGTTGAAATCAGAGTCGTCAACTTTCAGAAATGTTTAAGGTGGCAGTTTTAGTAAATGAGCGTTGAACTAAGTTACTTTCCGTCGGCAGTGCAACCTAATCGCCGTGTTCTAACTAGCAGGCGTATGTGTTTATCCGAAATTTTGCGTGTGCCCAACAATTTGTTGAATGGTTGCTCTGCGGATAATCCTATCTCTCACCATGAATCATAAATGTGCCGAACTGCGTATTTGTTCTGTTTTTAAGAAACCATGAGAAAGGTATTTATTACTAGGGGATCTATTCGTTTCTACTTCAGTAATCTTTATTGTGCATTGTCATCATAAGGTGTTCATAAGCACTCTCGGTCATTTTATCCTTAATACACTGATTCATGATGAGAAGTGTATTCATGTTTGAAACTGTTAACCAATGGTCGAAAACTTTCTGCTTAATAAAAAGAAAAACCGTATAAGCTTCATAAGCCCATTCATCTTCCCTTTAATTTCAATTCAAGACTTGGGATCTGTACTGAAATGATTGGGAACATTATTACTATTATTACAATCGAAGCCAGAGTATTAGGTCTTATGATTTGCACGTGTCGATTAGGACCAATTAATTGTCAACTTGGCTCCGATGATTCTCATTTGCGTAGAAAATTTTCATCTGATTCAGAAGTTGTCACGTTTGAATTTGGAGTACTGAGGGAAAAATCCCCTTGCGTCTCATAAATTTTTATCCTTATCATTACTAATCGCTGAGATCTAATTATTCTCAACCTCACATTAATGCTTGAAGCGCTTGACCCTATTTTAACCCTAAGTTCCCGTCATATGTCCACTAGTAATTTATTTTAACTATCGGAATAAGCTGGTTAAGTAGCTCTTGAATGGACGTTGCCAGGATTCAGTTTCCCCGCAGCGATATCCGGAGCTATCCTCTCTGTTTATACTATTCCTCCTGTATGAAACCACATAAAGCCTTTTTACATATATATGCATACACACGCATGTTAGTTACTGACTCCTACGATTACCTCTCATCTCCCCTTTCTCTTGCCTCTCTTATCCTCTTGAATTCCCATCATGGCTTGGCCGATAAACATCAGCCTAGCAACTTTTGGTGTTATGCTCTAGAAAACTTGTTTTTGCTCTTATTAGTTATTAGATGCTCTCTACTTTCACTTTACAATCAAGATCTGATTTGGTAACTCTTAAATTGGTTATTTCTGTTCATCGTGTTACTCTCCCACCAATAGTACTAATCTAAGGTAAAAGTGCGTTTGTAGTTTTAAACCATCTCTTGGAGCTCTTACTTACTTTACTAGTGTAATACTACGTTGTCTTTAGTATGATGGTGCGTTGGCGTTTTAAATATTCAGGGCTAAGGTCGGTCAGACGTAGATGGAAGAAGATGTAAAACTCGGCTGAACCTTCTCTCCTTTTTTATTTCCAAATTAAAAATGCTTATATTACTACTGTGTGATATAGAATTTATTGACTGCTCGGTCGTTTTGATTTCAAAATTTCAACATTACGAAGTTTAGTACGTCAAGAGCCGATTCTGGGAGGATGCAGTCTTTGATTTGGCCCCCTAACACTCGGTTCAGGAAACAAATGTGAAATGGAACTTTAGATTTATAGATTACACTTCCCTGCATTAGGTATTTCAATTTCCTCTTGGTATAGGAATGAAGTTTGGTTATTTTTATAAAATTATCGGTAATAGATCTGGCATAGTGACACAAATTAGACATCTCGTCTAATTTAATTTGAGAAACTCAACAGGCCGTATGTAATCCCGGTGGTCATCAATCGCACGAACTGTAGATTGACAAATGAGTAAGGAAGGTACGTAAATTGCAGTATGTCATTTGATCGGGAAAATAAGGAAAATTTGGAGGCTTCGGTCTTAAAAGCAAAGATTTCTATAAAGCCTCTTAGTTAAAGAATCTCATTGTTAGAAATACTTGGAAACACAAAGCTTGTATCTGGAGTGTATTGGTGGAATTACAGGCTTTATCCATAATTTTAATGTTTTATCTTAATGTCTCATGAATGTGCTTTCTTGAATTGCTCTTTTAGAGTACAGAGGTCACGCATGCGATTACATTCAGGAGTTGCCACTGAGCGAACTGAAGAAGTACCGAGCCCTCGTCTACGTCTCCGGTGACGGTGTTCTTCACGAACTCGTCAATGGACTCTTTAGTCGGGGTGATGTGACTTCCTTTCCCCTTTTGGCTTGTATCCCTGCTGGCAGTGGAAATGCAATGGCATCCGCTATTTGCTACCGGTCGGGGTAGGTTCGGGAACGATAGGGCGCCCCACTATTATTTTTTATAATGTATTGATATACTTTGATTAAGGCTATTAGTACTCGTGTCAACGCATAAAAGTAATACTTTCATATGCATGTGAACAAGTAGAAGAAGTGAATAATAAAGTCAAGGCGATGAGAGTCACACTTTATTAAAATCATAAACTCATCATGTAGTCCACCTTTTTCTATTAAGCATAATTTGAAAAGTAAGGCTTTTCTTTATTCTGGTAATACTAGTGAGTCTAGTTTCTACCGCTCTGATTTAGATGCCCACCATTGCCAAGCCACAGTTGACTCTGACCTGGATGGAGATAAGGCAGAGGTACAGTTACTCAAAGACGTTAGTTGAACAAAGACCATATTTTATTAGCGAAAGTTGTCCGCATATTCTTGATGTTGAAGATTAAAACACAATCAGACAGACGGTAGCGCTTGTTCTGATTAACTGTCAAGCTGTCAGAAGCGGTGTGCCTCTACATATTGACAAGGGGGATACGCGACTTGACGACCACCTATGGGAATTGCTCATTCCGAAGCAAAACTTGAACTCTGAGGCTTTTGGCTTTGTTTATCGGCTTAATATCAGCATAATTCAATGTGTTGTGTTCTTATATTCTAGGTCAGATGTCAAGATTAAGCACATTGGTTCCTAGTTGTATTTAGAACTTCTAAATTGAGTGGTTGAATCTGCGACTTCAATAGATTTGTTTCTTCTTCCACCCAGAACAACCATTTGACCCTTATGAAGATGCTCTTAACACTAACACATGCTTTCAGCTTATGAACCATTTCATTTATGCATCCACGTTTTTTTCGATGTTGAAAATTAGTCATAACATCCGTTTTATGAAACACTGAGGCTACTTTTTTATCCTTCTTTCCAGAAAACTGCTCATTTCTGAAGTGCCTATAAATATCTATACATAACTAGTCCGATATTTTGCACTCTTTAAAATGAGAAAGTAATCAACTTGTTCCTGTAAATTTAAAGCGAATCGTCATGTTGTTCCATAACAAGTTCTAATTTGTTTATTGATATGTCTTAGCCGATTACCTTAAACCGATTTATTCAGGCTGCATAGCTTCGTGCAACACCCTGAACTCGCCACTCATATCGTTTCTCTGAGTGAAGATATTCTAAAGCAGTTTGACGAATGCCTAGATATAATTATGTGGTTTTGTTGATATTTTGACACCGCAGGCTGCCGTTTACATTGATGATCGAAAGATGTGCTAAATTGTAGATATGAAACAGGATAAAATATAAACCTACGAGACGGCATCTGCGAATTCTGTCAAATCGATTCTAACGAGTCTATTTTTTGGTTTAAATTGATTATGGGATCCCAAAATTGGTTGCGAATGTGGTCTGAAGAATGGATTTTGCTCTTCATCAATCTAGTGAGATTAACGCCAAATGAAAGATTGATAAATGTGGCTTGCATTTGAGGCCATTCTGACTGGCTTATTTGCTACCCCTTCATCACGGTCAGTGTTACCTGCACTCAGAAGGATATACGCTCAGACAGATACAAGGTTGGCGCCTGGTAATAAATGTAGTGTAACATGTACGCTGGAGTTATCGTAACACAATTGATTATTGCTAAGAGGCTCTTTTTCCCATTTGTGACCGGAATGAATTTATATTTAATAAATTTACGGACCATTGCGGTTCAAATGGCCCTTCCAGATTCGGAGATGTGAAATTGATCTTAGTTATTTTGCGAAAGTTTATGTACAACCTTGGAAGTGAGATGAAATGGCTGGGAGCCCACGGACCGGTAACCAATGAAATACTTCCACCTCAATTAGTCAGTCAAATAGTCAGTTTTAATGACAGATAATTTATTTACTGATTTGGAAGCAGCGTCTTGTTAACTTGTTAAGCAGTAGTTGCTTAGCCTTATTTCAAACACTAATGTGTGTACAACTATATTTCACATTTTGACGTAGTTTTTCTTTATATAGAATTTCAACACAAAGAAATTTACTCAAGTCATGCGGCATCCTCTTGGCACTACCAAACTCTCCAGATAGCTTTATTCCTCATAAGCCTTCCGTCCCTTTCCAGTTAAAATCGTATTGGCAGATGCACAAACCAATGATATTAGAGGCCGACAACTGGACTCAGCCACGGCTCTGTTCTGTGGCTGTCTCATGGGGTTTCATCTCCGAAGTAGACCTCCGCAGTGACTTCATGCGCATCCTAGGAAGCGTCCGCTTCCAAATCATCTTCGCCTACCTATTGATGAGTAATTTAGTAATGTAGCCCCTCCTTCAAGTCATTCTTCTAACACACATTTTTTGTTGGTTAGAACTCAAGAAGTATCGATGCGAATTCAGCTTTCTTCTTGCCAGGCAGGATGAGGCTCTGATGAAGCAGTTGAGAGACACCTTCGGAGATCAACTTCATGTTAGTCCTGGCAAGGTATGGTTCTTTTTCGTCATCAAATATATACTTCGCAGGTGGCGTAGCGGTTCACTTTATGTACGCGAAGTTTAATATCCATTGGCACACATCTCATTAACGGTACGAACAAAATTTATTGGCTAAGACAGGTCGAGAGAGGAAAAATAGAATGCGAGTTTTCCATTTGAGTGGTTAGAGGATGCTATTCCTCCGTCCGAGATAATACTCCATCTTCACAATCCTCAATAAAAATGATGTAAGGCAGATGACGAGGGCAATTTGCACAGTATTTAATGAAAATAAAGTTATTTATTTATATTTCTATTAAGAATGTGTTACTAAAAGCTCAAAATGTTCGTTTCATGAATGAAAGCTTGCATTCACCAGCATATTAATCACCGCATGCTTCACAATCCATTTCAACTCTCTTAGGTACCAATTGAAAGTACCTACCCTGGCTACATTGGTTTAAAGACTGGGCAGTGGTGCTACTCTCATGTGTTTGTGTGGGACGCTGTTGGTTGTAATTACTGAGATTTTTAGATAGCGTAGATCAATTAAATTCAGTTCAAGGTTACAAATATGTATTTTATGTAATTGATAGACTACTGAAATGCGCAAAGGGATCCATCCAGTTACATGAAATAAGTTCGATTTTCTAAATTTATTCTCCTCTTCAGGAATTTTGCATTTCCTATGAATTTAGAGTGGCTTTAATTGCTCCATCGTCAACTTACGGTAGATGGTAATGAAAAGTTTTATCATTATTTCCTTTTCTTAAAGGAAAAAAGTTCGAAGTTTATTTCATTCTTCTCAAAAAATCTTAACCGCACGCTTAATAGTCGATCTGATAGGAAATGGCGTCTCTGTGTTACAAATTTGAACATTTATCAAAGTCTAATGAATTTTCTATTTGAATTATTGAGAAATGGGGACAGACATTGATTAAAGTGAAGTAATTTCATCTTCCCGTTATGGTTATATGATCAGTAATTTCGGTTTATTCAACCTTTCCATCGAAGAGCTTTAAAATTTGTAAAAAGGATAGTTCGTCTAATCGGCATAAACAGTGAAATACTTCAGCACCACGTCAAATAGACGTGAAATGTCGAGTAGAAGTTGTTGAAAAAATTGAAATATCAACAGGCTCTTATTAAAATTCTGGAGTGCTCAGATGATCCAATTTTTGATCTCTGAGTGTAGTTCATGAAATTTCGCATTTTAGATTTCTTACTGAGTTAATATCGGCCAGAATGGATGAATTTCGTGTTTGGATATGACATCGTAACACACCTCTTTCATTCTAACACACAGTGGTTACCAGTTGGTACTAACTATAATGTCAACTAATTTATGAATGTTGTTAACTGCATTAACCTTTTAAAACCCGTTTGTTTTTGTAAATCAGGCTGCATCCACCGATAACGTAAACTTGGCATCTTCAACTGCATCTGGGACAAGGTTAGTGAAATTCGTTTGTCATTCCCTCATTAATGAGAGATTTTATTTGTCTATAAATCGGCCCCCCTCTCTCCTCCTTCATATAGTGCTCACTCTTGTATCTACTTCTAGTAACGTAATTCAGAAGCCCCTGGCCGTCTAGGTAGTGGTACAAAGTACATTTTATTATCGATGCAAATAATCATAAACTCATACGTATGTCAGCGCATAACGAATTTTTGAAGTGTAAGACCATCGTTTGCTATTTATCCCATTTGATCAATGGCAAAAGGTTGAGTTTATATTTCATCGATCATATGAATTCGTTACTGCCTACTGTTATACCCAACGCTGTCGGAGGAGTGAAGGAAACAGCGAAAATAGCCAATCAGATAGTGAGTAAGCCGGAGAGTTGAGGGCAATAGGTCGATTAGGCGGTTGCAGTGGCGCGCAGTAGTTTGTGATGACGTGGAAAGTGGATTTTAGACAGTCTAGTTGGGTCAGATCAAATGCACGATTAACAAGTCATGTCAGTTTGTTCCGAAAGTTAACAATGTCAAGTCCAACGTTGATTAGGTCTTAAGGGCGCAGAGGGGTCTTCGGTGCCGAAATCCAATATTAAAGTTGGACTGAGCCATAATAGGAAATATTTAGAAATGGTTTAAAAAAGGGATATAATAGGGAATTTTTAAATGTTGAGGCTCAACCTCCGTCCAGCCTTGAGATACACTGTGAATTGGTCAAAGTTCTATTTGTCATGCTTAAACGATTGTAACATTTTTTTGGGAGGGAGACTATGAAAATAGAAAGTTTAGATTTGAAAAATAGAGCGACAGAATAAAAGTGTGCCAACAGAAGACAGAACGACCTTTTGAGTGGTGTGAAGTTTGAATTCAATAAGGCTCGCCTAAGAATGCGATCTGGTGACAATTGCACTGCTTATCTGTCTTCATGAACACATTTTTGAATACATTTATGTTTTCGCTATCGTGCGTTTAAAAAACAACGATTTCACTTTGATTCAACACAAAATAAAGCGTACGTCCAAAATAATTACGGAGCTGCTAATATTTACAGATTGTAAAAACTAAATCTTCGGTGCTAAACTAGTTTCACTTAACTGTCCGTATTTCTTGCCCTTCCTCGTAGTATTCCTCAATCCCCTCTAGAATTAGACTTGAGATCCGTCAGCCCACGCCTGATAAACTACTCTGCCGTATGCAATTCAGCTGGGCAGAAATTGAAGGGTAGTTTCTCAAATACATCCTTAACGTTTTGTCTATACAGGATTGATGTTTCGAAATAGTCTTCCGTTTTCTTTGCAGTCCGTGCAGTCCGAGATCCTGATATTGACGTTCACCAGTGTGCGTCCAATGATGTTGGTTGTCGATAATGCTGGTTACTTGTCGTCAGCGATTATATTGATAAAAGTGGTGACTAGAACATCATATAAGCCCCCCTAAGTCTAAACTGAGTGACGAGATGATCTAAAAGACAAATAAATGATCGCATGAAATAAACCTCTATTGGCCTTCATCGAAGGCAAAATAAGAATCTTCTACATCTAACAATTGTGTTGAACCTGCATTACGTTCTCAATATTTCACCCAGGTAATCTCTGTAGGCTGTCTATTCAAACTTGGTACAACGGTATACCCGATTCAGATTCACTATCACCTCCGTTCTATTCTGACCCCTTGCACGAGTATTTTAGGAATCTGAGACGAATCTTAGCAACATTCAGCTTAGTACTATGGATATCCGAGTTACTAATAGTAAACACGAATCAGATATTGCTGCTTTATCTTACCTCAATCCTAGATCAAATGATCTAATCAATTTCCGTAATGTCTGCACTTGTATGCGTGATCTATCTCTACCCTTAATACTTGATGTTGACAGATATCTGCCGAGTGTGCATGAAAGTCTGCCCGATAACGAGGGTTGGATCCGCATCAATGGGAGTTTTGTGGGACTCAACTTCCTCACCATCTCCCACATGGGAGCCGATGGAGTGTACTTTGCTGAACAGGAAATCGACTCCGATTACATCGTTGTTCATCTCATGCCTCCCGACATGTCCAGGTAAGTGACTCTTGCGTTTATTCCACTGACTCATAGGTATATTAAATGGCCTAACTCTCCATAATCTCTGTAATCGAGACGAGGCAAGTAAACACTTACTAATGAGCATGTAGTGGCCAATGATTAGCGTTTTCTGCTGCTAATTGGGATGTTGACTATACTAAGGTATTAATCGTGAATCCTTTGATGGCTGAACACTCAACTATCTCTTGCCGCTAAATTGCCGGGCCCAGTTTGCCCAAAATTAGAAGAGAGAGTAGTTGATTGTTTCATTGGATTAGTGCAAAAGTGGACTGGATAGTCTATTTTAACACGCGGGGAGTTTTCTAGGACATTATCTGTCCTAAATTTAATGTAGGATACAAATTTTTTCAATTCGGGAAACCGCTGCAAGTATAATGAGTGGTACTAAATTAATCGTCCAGCCATCCAGTAAGGAACCGTCCTGAACCTTGATCAGTCTGAATTTTTTCAATTTATTCAAGCGGATTAAACGAAAGGAAGTTAGATCAGGAGGTTCTTGCAGAGGGCTGAAAACCTGGCTTAAATAAGACTAGATGGCCTAAAGTAACAAAAACATAAATTATGGCGTTTAATATAATTTTCAAAATCAATTTAAATTGTTGATTAATTTACGGTACCTTAATGCCTTAGTAGTTTGTAGGTTGCTCAGGTCCCAGTACCGAAGAGGTACCAGGAGAGCTTGACTGATTAGATTTGTATTCATGCTTCAAGGGCCATAAAATGCCATGAATGACGAAAGTATTCTGGAATAGGCAAGATTGCCGTTGAGGTTAAAAGAGGAAGAGTAAGGAAAACAGATACTTTGAGAAGAGATAACTCGTCCAAAAGTGCTTTCCAACATTACGCAGGAATATATTTTTCAAGAACTGTTTTAATTTCCATCTAAGTGGAAGAAGAAGGATGAAGATCATTTCATTTGAAGACATTCCCCAGAAAAGTATGTTTACATAATTTTTTGTATAAAATTCGGATCTAATAAATCAGTCCTGATCTTTTGACCTCCAGACTAAGTCTTCAGCATAGTTACGCTACTTTTCAATTTAACCTCCTTCAAGTGAAGACTGGCACTTGATTGAAATTGTAAATATTTTATTTTCATGCGATATTTCGTAACACTTTCAGTATATTTACTTTGAATGCTCAGTACTTTTTAGAGTTTCCGTATGGGAACTAAGCAAAATAAACTCCTGTACGTTTTTGTTAAATGTCGGTTAGTTTTATTTAATAAATATAGTGTCAGTTATTAATGTATCAACTTTCGAAGATCCCCAAGAGATTTACTTTGGGTAAATACGTACTTCTGTAGGGCAGGTTCGAAATAAGGGAACGTAAAATGGTAAAATTCGTGTTAATTATTCCTGTGGAAAGTTACTGTAAGTTTCAAAAATTTCTCGATTCATCCCAAAGCTCCGGTCTTTGTAGTCGAAGAATGTTTATGGCAAAGTTCATGGCAAAGGTGAGGGTCATATTGAGTAATATGAGGTACTAATATATTTTCAATTTTCGAAAAAGTAGACACTTTATTGAAAGCAAAATAATTTTGATCCTGAGGGCAGAGTTCCGTTGAAATAACGTAGGGGATCTTAAATTCACTTGAAGCCCATTTCTTGAAAGCTGCTGGACGGAATACAGCTTTGCTTTACAACTTTTATTTGAATTTGTATTTCCAATTACTGAGCTGTTAGTTTAATGGCGACCTCGAAACAGTAATTTCTGTAAAAAGCAATAAATCCTTTCTAGGGCCTAATAACCTGACAAGAGCTTTACTACAATGGTAGAGGGCCAGAAATGGTACAGATTCAAGGCTTTTTAGATTTCAAATTTTAGCTTCTACTAAATGTATCTATAAAGATTTAAATGAAGCCAATCTATTATGCTCGATCATGTAAAAGGTTTGGCAGCTGATAGATATTTTGTCTCCCCCTAGCGCTTCCTCAGGCAACCTTCTGTTTTCTTACGATCTTCACCACACAACAGGGGAGAGAGAAGACAAGACAGTGGTGAGTCGGATTTATTGAGAGAATGGGCCAGAGATTAGGTGCAGTGGCTCATATGCCTGTTTACACAGAGGGTACCTATAGTTCATTGAAAAGGTGTAGCATAAGCGGATGGAACGGTTCCGAACGCCGCTGATTGGGTGGCAACTGAAAGTAGCAACGCTCAGTCAAGGACCACATAAGTGGTTTAATCACGCTAATTTAAAGAAATGTATGCCATACGATAGTTCTGTACGATAACTTGAGGTTCCAGCAAGCGTTAAACCCCTCAAGCACGAAATACCTTGAGGTCAAGAGACTTGGATCCCAGAGATAATTGTTGATGGCCAAGAGAATGATTTTAATTCGTGAAAATACAAATGAACGTAAACCTTCGTCCTTGAAAATCAACACCTATTACAACTTCCACTCACTTGAAATGAAAGATGAGTTCTAAGTTAATGGAATGTCTTCAGATATTTCAAGTGGTTATGTTTTTAAGACAAAGAGTTACGTCAATATCTTTACTTTCAGGATCGAAAACTTCAAATTTCAATTAAATGCTATCTATAAGACATAAGTCTTGAGCAAACACACGGGTGTAATATAAATAGAGCAGATATGAAGGAGGAGGAAAGTGGTAGAACAGAACGCATGAACAGAAACCAGGCAATACGAATTTGTTGGAATGTCTATTAGAACTTTGTTCGCTTAATGAGGCGACCATAGGAAGTTATTTCCATGTGACATTTAAGACAGAAGCAGACATGAGTAAGCGTGCTTTCCTCTTTATATAGGAGTGAAATGATACGATTAATGACCACGAGTTTCAACGGTCATGCCACTGAGTGTGCCAAAACTGGAATATCCTTCTACGTGAAGGCCTTCAGAATAACCTTAGACGAGGAATCCTCCAAATTACCCTACATGTGGAGTATCGAAGGGGAGTCCTTCGAAGGGATGCGAATCTTCCAGGGCCAGCTGCACTCTCAGGGCTATCCCATCCTTGCACTACCTCCCGTTCCACGAAATCCAATCAACCATGCTCCTGACTTTTTATGACATGGCTTGTAGTGACACCCCCTTCTCCTTTTGCTATGACGCCTTTGTTTTTCTAGATTACTTTCTCACATATGTGACCTCTATCATTGGCACACTTTGCAATTTTTACTTTTGTTTATAAAATAAAATCAATTCTCTATGTTTATAAAGAGCGATTAGAACTAGAACAAACATCACATCATGTTGGAGGAGTGTGATGCATGTTTTCGCGTATCGTTCTGAAATGTCTGATGGAATCATGTAAGATGTTAATCACACGTCGCCAATTAAGTACATTTTGAGGTGATTGTGGTAAAAGGTTCGCTTTGACCATCCGTAAAACTTTCCCACCAGCAAACTGAGTATGAAGTGAACTAGCTGAATTTTAAGTTGTTTGCCTTGTTAGAGAACACAAGGAAGCTATAGGCCCGTAAGTGACGAAATAGAAATGGTTGATGAGCGTCAAAATACAGATTAAAATGCGGAGGTTCGACGTGGAAAATGGTTGGCAATTTAAAGGCGGCGGGATTTGACAAGTGCAGAAATGAGTGGATCTCAAGGACACATGAACTGGATTTAGTAGATTAGCAAAAGATATGACCAGCATAACCACTTAAAATAAAATTCAGTTTGTCACGGCATTACAAATAAGTATGAAAAGATGAATTTTATTTACCATTGATGTAGGCGCATCCTCTCCAAGTAGATTTTGAATGATATGACACACATCAAACGATAAACAGAATCGAGAACACCGAGGCTTCTTTATCTGAATTAAGCAACATTTTATTCAAGATAGGCTCGTCCTCTCGAACTTCCCCAAGGTTATGGGATTCAGGAAGGAAAGTTAATAGCAAAGACGGTTATTAGTAAAAGAAACTGCTAAAAGATGAAGAAAATTTCCTGTTATAGCTGGGATGGTTTCAAATCGAATTTCAGCATTTTATGTTAATCAAATACATCATCGGTGCACTTTTCATCTCTAATCCTCCATTTTCACTTTGGATCCTTTGTCACTCACAATCAAGAGGCATTTTAGAGGTTGAATAGCATGTAAGAGCCAACAATTATTATTGGTATAAAAGCTAATAATAAACTGAGTTTTGAGGGTTCATGTGATTAGCCAGAAAAAATCGAACACATTGCGATACATATTGAGCAATTACTAATGACGGCTTTTTGTTTTATAATACGGCCGGTCTTTCATTTAGAAATATAAATATGTCTCCCTATTTTTTACTTTTGGAAAAAATCACCCTTCCAACTAGGTTGAGAATGGGGACGAACCAAGGGGAAGATATTCATTTAAGTAAGGTCACACTTTAAACTGATATGTACCTATGAGTAGAACAACTAATCTGCTTTCGGTCTGACTTCTCTTCGATGGGACTGAAAAAATTCATTTTCGGGGAGAATGAGGTAGCAATTAAAAGGTCATGAGATGGCCTGATGGGACAGGATCGTTTGAAAATAGAAAGGGACGAGGCTAAACAGACATCTTTCTCTGACCTCTCATATGTAGTCAGCTCTCAAGATTAAGTTAGCCCTTTCCGATGATCAACGCAAAGTTTTATCCATTTTGATAAGCTAATCTGTGTCACATTAGAAAATTTTTCTGGCCAAGGGCATGATGACAATTGGCTGATCGCGATAGACTCATAGCGAACTCTTTCAGGTGCTAAGATGACAGGCCAAGAAGGAGTTATACATACGTCATGATGGAGGAAAAGGGTTAAGAGTTGGATTTGCAAATAAAATGAACCATTCTCAATCGAGAACACATTTCTCACAGTGGAATGGTAAGAAAAACTAGGAAATTAGGATAAATATAATAAAAAATTGAAATTTTCAGGCTCTTTCTTACAAACTTCTAAGGTTGAAAAATGTTGCAATTACGAAATAGAGTTTTGCACTGATCTCAGACAAAATGAGAACACAAGCACCAAGTGTTAGAAGAAATGATAATTATTTTCCCCCGCTCCCAATATTTCTTCTATGAACAAAAATGTATTTTCTTTCTTTATTTCTCCACCGATACACTTGACACTTGGCACTTGATAATCACTCTGATTTGTTTAAACCGATACCGATTGAGAGGGAGTTGCGTGAATACACGCGTGTTGACTATAACGTGTCTTCTTATCTGCTCTGCCGTGGGTCATCACCTTCTGCGTGAAGTTGCTATATTACCGATGCTCCTCAGATACATTATGAGATACCAATATCTGATGGTGAAATTCTGCAATTAAAATGAGGAATGTGCCAAGCATAACCTTCAGTATCCCCAGCAGTCTTACATGTTACCGGCCAACTGATATTTCGAATATCCGAATCAGAGGAGACATGTTAAGATAAGAAAAACAATACAAATTTTAGAATAGAGAAAAATGTTCCTATCGTCTATTAGGTTCATGTGATTACGCAGATTGCGGAGATGTTACGGCCGATTACACTTACTCATTAGTGCTCGTTCGATTCCATGCACATAGCTGCAGTGCACACTCTTGAGCAAATTCCCAATAAAATGTGCTTGCGATTTGTTCATGCCCTAATCTGATATTTCATCTACTTTACGAATATTTCTTCATCCGGTTTTTGACAACTAATCTTAAAATTGAAAATTAAATGAGGACGGTAAATAAGCCTACTTTTTTATAATTTAAGATAAATATCAATACTATGACTGGCCTTTGAATACGTAGTGGATGCTACACCAATAAGCCTTTTTTGCTATATCTAGGTAATCCTCATAAGCAGTCCAGACAGCGTCTAGCAGAGTTCTCTATTAAAAGTTTGCTCCCGAAATGAGCTAGGCCGCTCCCAAAGTAACGAGAACGAGAACGAGAAAAATGTTGAGTAGAGAGGGTTTATTGCTCCGTTCCGATGAGATAGCAAGAATCTTATTTTATATCTTTGAACAGAGCTCTGTATGAGATGTTGTCCATGAGCTTAGTTCTTATATACAAATAAAGTTAAGGTGCATGAACAGTGACTTCTGATTGCCTGGAGGCCTCTGCGGGCGAACGCGTTGCTAAAAGGTAAAAACGCTCGATAATTAGTTATTGTGTGTAATCGACCCGTCGGGAAGGTAAGGTAACCCTTCGACCGCAACAGGTGCGAGAGTGTTTATGTCGAGAAGCGCAGGAAGGTGGTGTGGTAGATTTAACAGTATCTTGGGATGAGGATTGGACTGGAGAAGCGGAAGGTTGTATGGTATCTTTAGAGGGGTACTGAGCACGAGTATTGGGTGGGTGTACATTATCGGGAGGCACAACGGGGGAAGGTATAGGAAGTGCAGAAGTAGGGTTTACATCAGAGAGTTCTACATAGGCCGGCTTCAATGTGTCAATGCTCACAGAGTCTTTAGTACCACTGCGATCCAAGATGAAGTATTTGGGTTTTCGTTCTAAGACTCTGAAAGGGCCATCATAAGGGGGCTGTAAGGGTTTCCTTACGGCATCTACTCGAACAAAGACGTAGGGATATGTTGATAAGTCTTTATGGATTTGTGCTGTCCTATCATTTTGCCGAGTTGGTATTGGACATATAGATCGTTCTACAAAACCATTTGCAGCTGGATGGTAAGCTGTGGTTCGGATGTGTGTTGAGCCCAGAAGTTGGCTCAATTCTCGAAACAGAGCAGAAGTGAATTGCGATCCTTTATCTGTTGTGATTGTGGAGGGGACGCCGAATATTGATATCCAAGATTCCACCAGAGCTTTAGCCACAGACTCTGTTTCAGCCTGAAAAAACTCTCCTATCTCCTCCCTGTGCAAAATATCTGGTGATTATCCTCCTCCTTCGGCCATTTTCACCAATTCTTCCTTTTCGCACTCAAATCACCAATCTCGCCCTTTCCCTTCGACCTCAAAATGTCTAATGAATCCGAACCAGTCGTGAACGCAGTGATCGCCCTCATTACTTATCCTGTCTTCGATTCAAGGAATCCGTACGTCGGGTTCCTCCAAGTGGAAAACAGTTTCCAACAGTGAGGCATCTCCAAGCGGAAAACAATGCTTCAACATGGCTTTTTTCTGCTCTCTCAATGGATATTGCTGCTCAGGTTGTTGATTTCCTCCACAAGACACCAGAAAAAAATTCTTACGATATATTTAAAAGAACTGTCACTAGTCATCTCTCTGATTTTCAAGAAAAATATAGGCAACAACTATACTTGCAAGTCGAACTAGGAGACCGCACTCCTTCCCAACTTCTCCAGCGTATGTAATCCCTCCTGACCGAATCCAGAATGGATGATGTGATACTAAGACAGCTATGGATGAAGTGTCTCCCTGCAAACATGGCGACCTCTCTGGCTTCTAACGTCAGTAGAAGCAACCTTGATGAACTTGCTGAAGCAGCAGATAAAATTCAAGAACTTTCTGACCGGTCATGCATTCATGAAGTGAGAACTCCAACTCCTAGCCTTTTCGCAGCATAACAGCCCGATGTCCTGTCCAAATTCGTAGAGAAATTAGAACTAATCGTGCCAAAAGTCTCCTCGAAACCTGGTGACGTCCTTGTTCTTCGAAACAATCAGGCATTTCTCCTAAAAATCGAAATCAAATTTGCTATTATCATAAGATGTATGGATATGATGCCAAGAAATGTCAACCAGGCTGCAAATACCCCAAAACTAACACATTCTTTCCTCAGAGAAACTTCACCGCCAGGCAGTAAGGGCGATGACTGATCCTGGCCAGTGCACTAGTCGTATCCTTCATTTAACCGACAGGAACTTCAAACTCAAATTTCTAATCGACACTGGATCTCAGGTTAGCGTCATCCCGCCGCTGTCACCAAGGCAGAGAGTACTGTTGCGTTGGCCTGCAGAGGTCTCCAGGCAATCAGAAGTCAGTGTTCATGCACCTTAGCTTTATTTGTATATAAGAACTAAGCTCATGGACAACATCTCATAAGGAGCTCTGTTCGCTTAAAATTTCTTACTAGTTCATCTCATACAGAGCTCTGTTCAAAGATATAAAATAAAATTCTTGCTATCTCATCGGAACGGAGCAATAAACCCTCTCTACTCAACATTTTTCTCGTTCTCGTTCTCGTTACTTTGGGAGCGGCCTAGCTCATTTCGGGAGCAAACTTTTAATAGAGAACTCTGCTAGACGCTGTCTGGACTGCTTATGAGGATTACCTAGATGTAGCAAAAAAGGCTTATTGGTGTAGCATCCGATACAAATTTACTTCCTATTAAACGTTTCGCTGAATCAGCTCTTTTTTTTTTATTAAAAACTGAGATCCAAAATACGAAATATTATAATCGCAAGAATCATTACACAGGTGAAAAAACAAAGCTAATAGACATCATTAAAATGTAAATTTTTGAGATAAAATAGAAGAGGAATGGAAATTAAATGAGACAAATATAAATTTTAAAATTCACTTAAAATTAAGGATGAAGGAAGTTATTTTGTGGAATTACATTCAGATGTTATTTGATGGCAATGAAATGGATGCCGATGTGATAATTGAAATATTCAAAATGCATATTAAAAGAGTTGCATTTAACTGTAATCGATCATCAGTGAGCTTTTCGCTTTGATTACAGTAATGCTTTAAATCACAATTGGGCAACAGAGCAGGTCTTATTGTTGAAATCTTTCTTAAGAGCTTCTGGATTCAAGACCAATCAAAATGTTCTTAAATATATTTATTCTACTGAAGTGAGCATTTATAGCCAAATATGCAGACGAAAATGCATTTAAAATGAGACCATCGACATGCTGGATGGTTTATGCCATAGGTAACCGATGTCTATCAATACCTACTGATAAGAAATGTTTCACTTGCAATAAGATCTCGACTTCGATGTGCACAGACGGGTCCAGCTGTGTGCGTGTTTGCGCATGTGTACCTAAACAAATGTCGATCATCACGCTGATACACCAATCCCGAGACATAACTGACGTTGACAAAAGAATATTTTGTATATAAACTTTATTTAATTATCAATAAATTGGAGCAGCTTCTCGACCACTTTCGTACTGATCGAGCGATATAAATGGATTGACTTGTTCCATCGATCGATATGGCCCCATTAGGCATAACGCATTTAGAGTTTATCATTAAATCGGGATGGTAATCAAATTTTAAAATTTTATAGCTACCCTTCAATTTGTGCAAATAGAATGCATGCCATCAACTTTAAAGAAATGAATTTATTAATGAAATATAAAAAATCCAATAAAGGCAATTTTCTGTAATTAGAGATAGAAACTTGAAAAAATTTAGATATATATATTTGCATAAACGAGATATGCAAACAAATTCAAGACTATTCACAATATCAATGATCAAAAGCGTGTGAAAAGTGATCGTTTTATCGTAAAACTTGCCACTCAAAAAAGTGTACATAATCTTAAGCAGCCGTATGTCATTATCCTAATAAAATTTTGATTAGTATATAAATAGAATAAGATATATATTGTAGATTTTATCTTAGATTAGCTAATAAAATAAAATATATAATAGTTAAAAATTTGTTTATATATTCTTAAGGTAATGCAAAATTCTTGGTCGATACTTGCGATTTTTCAAAATAACAAATTGTCACCGGAGGTTAAATTATTACTTATTTTCATCTTATGTTTATATAAATGAACATAATTCCACCAGCTCCACCACCATTTCTCCCCCTGAATTCCAAAGAGGTAATTTTAATATTAATTTTATTTTTAGCTTGATCCCGAGCAGTCATTTTGCCATAAACATTGTCAAAATTGCATTTCATTCACATGTTCTTCCAAAGAGTGTTGCATTGTCATGTGTCCATTTAGATGTGGAAATAGGATGCATAAATGTAAATTAGGAGACCATATGAGTTATATATGCCCACTTGCGGAAGTTCCTTGCATTTGTGCATCATTCGGTTGTCCTCGGAGAATGAAAAGATATCTCTTGGGTAAGCATCTTATCAAATGTCCTGCAAGTATCGTACATTGTACAGTTGAATGGAATCGGATGCCCAGGTATTTTTGCGTCACCTTTTGTTATAAATTATTTAGACTTCTTGGTGAAAAGCGCCCTTTCATTCTCCCCCCAACATGCAGCTGTTGCATTGGCAGTTCAATGTATATGAATCGTTCATCTGATATGCGCTTTTCATCAAACCATTCCTGTCTGCTCAGTTTCCACACTGAAAAATTTGATCTTGCTCTAACAGCCAGAGATCAGGCTATTCTGGAAGCAGGTTCAAAGGTTTCCGATAGAACCAAAGGCGCCTTGCGTTGTGATTTAACTAAACTTTACCCTGCGCTGCCCATGACATCACCTCTCTACAACGGGTTTTTTATTCATTTTATTTTTTAATTTCAAAGAGACTCTAGATTCCTGTCGGTTTCAACGGATGGAAGTGGTTTTCCAGCTATTTCATCTCCTTACGCCGTGATTCCAGCGACGCCCTCTGGATTGCCAATTTGTGACGTTTCCGATCAGGATACGTTCTTTATCGTTGCTTCTGAATTCGAAAGAAACCACTATCTTTACTTCTATGGTACGTGATTTTACATGTTTCTGGTATTTTTCGGGCTTCATATTTTCATTCACACTGCATTCTGATCGATCATTAGCTCATTTAATTAGTTTAATGAAGATAGCATCATAAATCTAATGCTTAGAAATAAATCTAAAATAGTATAGACCGTCTTCCAAGCTCGATTTCCTTTCTATTCTAATGAAAATTTTGTGATTTAATGGAACATGACGACAGACCCTCTTTGTCCTTTTTATTTCGAATTGAAACACAGCGCCTCTATTATTTATGAATGGAGGAAAATTCTTAAAGCTAACTAATAGCAATAAATATTTAATGATATTAATAGGGATGTTCTTCATGTATCTGCCAGTCTCATCTACCTTCTCTTAATCCTCATGATATGTTCGAATATGTAAACAAGTACCGTTCAACTTTCTCGGTCTTTGAAGGAAAAGACATGAATTTGAGTAGTAAAACAAACCATCACAAATTATTAAAAAGCACTGAATATTGTGGACTACAATTCGCTCCTTAATCCAGTTTACGAATAATTAAAATCGAATTTTGTGATTTGTAGCAGCGAACTTTCAACAATTAAATAGCATACAAACCTAATGACTTCATTTCAAAATCTCCACAGTTCCCTTCTTATTTTCCTGACTGTTACCCGATTTCAGTTACCTTCCGATGGTGAAATATGTAATTTACCTTGATGTGGTTTATAATAACGTAATATGCTTAATTAGGTCGTAACAATGGAAGGGAACTTCACGTTTTTAATTTTTGCAAAGTGTTGTCAAAATATGAAAATAATGTTGGGTTTCTCTTCTGTTCTTCGTTGAAAGCATGTACACCATTATTAATCTATCAACTCTTTTATCTTCACTTACTACTCCTTTCCTGACTTATCAAAAGAGATTTGAGGCACATACGGAAGTTATAAAGCAACTAGTTCATTGTATTTTTAATATTGTTTACTATATAATATTCGCCTTATTAATTAGATGGAAGCAGATGATTTTCACAATAAAAGTTCTATTTCCGATATATTCACTGAGAATATATCCCTCATTCAACTAAAGCCTTGCATTATTACTTTTTGAACAATTCAGTTTAGTATTTCTCTTCTCTCTAAAGTGTTTATATTTCAATCAGGCCCGTTTATGTGATATTTTTAACTCTTTTATAATGAAATTAGTGAATTTGTATATAATAAAAGAGCATCGCGGAATATATTCGGTAAATTTTTGAGGTGATTTCCATTATGGCGTCAGCCGTGAATAAAAAAGGAATCGACAGACGAGATTCACCTAATCTGCACTGCAATGCCATTGGCTTCTCCACTGAAGGTCAGATAAAAAGAGGCATTTGCCAATTGGAGGGAGGATCTCACCTGACAGTTGATAGTTGACGTTATTACTCTGCGTCGACGTCAAAATTCATCCTAAACATTGCAGAAATTTAGTTTGCTTAGTGAAATTTTGATGCTCTGTCCCGTATCACAAACCTGACGAATAATTACTGCTAAATGCGTTTGATTAATAAATAAGAAAATAGCCAATTTTTGCATCCATTTGGCCTTTTTTACATCATCGTGAAAATTAAGCCTTGAGCGGAACATGATATATCGTTAACCTTTCCGATAATCATTTGTAAACTACCTGTCGACAAATACTGCATATCGTGAACAAGAAATCACTCAGTAAATCAGGAAATATTTTACAACTCGAATAGGTCTGGGTTTACTTTCAACGTTCCTTCGATCCTGTCTATCTTATCATTTTTTGGACTTTTTTTTGATCGAATTTAACTGCGTTACACAACGGAAAATTTTAAAATGAGCTTGTCCTTCTGCAAGCTGTAATAAAACTTCTCCCCACATATTGTGAGAATACATTAATGCTTGTGATAGAAACCTTCCTATCTTCATAACAAGGAGTAAGCACTTATCGCATTGATTTCAACTGTTTGAGCTTCTTATTGATGTTGGAAAGAATGCATTACATACTGAAAGCTAGGTCTCAGAGAACCGTTTCTGTCATATATTAATCTAGGTACGTTGATTCGAATATAATGACTGACAGTTGCGACTTTGTGGCCTTCTAGAAAAAAATGTTTAGCCACTTTGGCTTGTAATTTTCTACGCTTCATAATTACCCATCAGCAATTTTTGAGCCGCGTTCTCCTTCCAGTCTTTTTTGGAGAATTCCTCTAGTGGTATTTGTATTTGCATCACATACAAATAGAGGACCATTGGGTTCGCACTATAATCCACAAATTTTTGAGGTATTATATCTTTATTATTGCTCACAGTGCTACAAAAAATATTTTGTGCAAAGCAGTTGAAATCGGTTAACAGAAATTCCAACAAAGGACAAAGGAGAGGGATCGGAAAGATGAAACTTCAAACTATCGTCAAGTCTTTCTTTCACTGATTTATTATTCAGACAGTTCGCGTTCCGCAATTCAATTTTTTTGGTACTTTTCTTGAGCTGCAGAAAAGCTTGTCTACGACGTTCAGTATTTATGAAATAGTTCTGTAAAAAAGAAGGATCGGTCTTGTCACTTCAGTTCATTTCTCTCCCGATGGTTAGGAATATTAAATGGTCTCGCCTGATTTACAACAGAGAGGAGATAGGTACGAATTTTGAGTTGGCGAAGCTCAGCAAACTGTACTCACTCAAAATGAGTAAAAACACTACTTTAAAGGCATTATTCAGGGTACGTATGGTATCTGAGGACACTTATACTTTTGTAATTTAAACTAACCCGATAATAATAATTTGCGTATTTTTTATATCAGAAGATCTCATGGCAGACACTGCTATAACCAATGAAATGAAAAGACACGCCGTAATGGTGTCTATAAAAGCGAAACACAGCAATTTAGAAGTCGTCAGATCTTCCCTCTGCAAGATGAGGAAGGAGTCGAGTGAAAACAATGGAGGCGAATTGGCCTCCGCGACGAAGAGAAAACAGCATTGTCAACGCTCATCATACTCACTTAGAGGACCTGAGTTTGTGAAAAGAGTGCATGGCAGGACATGATAGACGAAAATCGTGAGAAGTCAATGTACGACGTCTTGCCAAACATTTTCAAGTGCCTAAAGGAAGAATGAGGAATGTTGTTTATTAAGACCTCGGATACGAATCTCATACGTTCTTGAGCGAGATCAGTTTATTTCGACAAAATTCACTTAAGAGAATAGTTTAATGCGTGTAAAACTACTCTTAAATAAATTGGAGCGCCCGGAAGAAGAGTGTTTTTGGTTTTTCTTCAACGAAAAACTTTCACCAGGATTAAAAAGCCAATCGGGAGATGATAGGTGGCTATGTGTGGGCGGACCTCACCGAAGTCCCATCTGTTACGCATGTACGCGAAGGTTCCAGCAACAGTGATGTTTTTCGGCGCTGTGAAGGGGAGTGAAGTGAACTTCATGACTCCTCTATTTTTTCCACAGGATCTTAGAGTCCATGTAGATACAGATGCCTATGTGGAGATTCTTCAAACCATTGCTGTTAAGCTGCCTTGGATAGACAGTGTAGCCAATGGAAGGGCCTATATCTTCAACAAGATTCGGCTTCATCCATAAAACTATCAGAGTCCTGGATTATATGAATGGCCGATAATTGTCATCTTCATGTCACATCAAATTTATGCCCGCCTCCTAATCACCCACTAGACCTTAATCCTTTGCATTATTACGTGCGGGTCGAGGCATGTTTGAAAAGGAGGTTAATAAGCATTTCCGTTCTCTCTCTCTCACTCTGATGGAAGCGATGGTCCGAACAATGGGGGATAAAGATCACCTGATCTGATTAAAGCTTGTAGTCGCTTTAGACTCGATTTGGGTTGACGAGGGAAGCCGAAGGAGGATAAGTAAAACAAAATTAGGTTAATAAGTATTTTGTTTATTTGTTTTGGTACAAGAAATTGTAAGTTTAAACATTAACAGTTCCACTTTCTGTTTTTCTCAAAGTGTATAAGGTGTCCTCAGATGCCTTACGCACTCCGTATATTTAAAGGAGCAATAATCGGAGACAAAATATTTCAAAATGAACAGTATTTACGGAGAAAAGGGCTTCATGTTTGAAGCCCTTCCTGGTAAAAGAATACGCTGAAAACGGTACTTGGAAATTATCTTGTTTCTTAAGTAAATTTAAGTAACATATTCATCTACTCTGTTTTCTAAATGGGCTTCAGGAATTTGATCTGCAAGATTTCCGAGGCCAGTTAGTGCCGGGTCCTTTAAAAGTGCGCGACCCTTCTGCACTTCTACAATTAGTAATTAAACGCAACGGAGATGTTGCAATGTTGCTTCTGTCGATTGCTACGTACCCTTCCCCAAGGTTAGTGGTAGTAGACCGAGAATCTAAATAGTCCAATGACGTTAAAGAGAAAGTCCCCAATGTTAATCTATTGTTTTTATAAAAAGATATCCTCTTACTCATCATTTTTTAAATTTTGATGCATTAAGTTTAATAAAACTATATAACTGGGGACTTTTAACATTTTCTTGAATGAATTAGCAAGAATTCTACTTTTTTTTAAATTTATATTAGAGAAATTAACTCCTTCATGCTATTTCAACTTTCATGTTTAAATATTTGTTCAAATATTTATTTCAGCTAAGTATAAGTTGAATTAAGTAATCCTTGACATTCGTGCAATCGAATCAAGTTATTTCTGTTGAAATAGCTAGATTAAGCTCTCAGTAGAACCTCTTCCCCGAAATGAAAACCTGCTCATTTGAAATTGAGTGTTTTAAAATGGCGGCGTCTTGCTCTTATAAGAATAATTTAAAATTTTAGTTGATGTTGTTTAGTACTGTGTAAACCGATTCAAACATTTTTACCCCCCTTTTCCGGACTTTGAGGAAATGATCTAATCTCATTGCCTTGGCTGCAGTAATAAACGACGTCACTGTTCACGAGAAAGCATCCATCCAGCAAAATGGATCTTATTTTGGTGTTAATAGCAACTGAATTTCTATAAAATGTGACTGGAAATTGCTTTTGCATATCCGAAAACAAGGTAATTGGTCTATTAGACTACTAAGATTTCGAATACAGGTCAATTCATATCCATTAACTACTCTGACTATGACAGCAGTAATTGGATTATATTTAGAGGCATACTGAATCGTATTTGGCTCCTCTTTTCGCTAGGCAGATTTGTCTGCCCTGAGAACTATTTGTGCGATCGGTGAAACTCTTGTTCAGTTCTTGTATTTCTAACACTTTATGAGTTCGCATACAATTCACGCTATCATTTTTATTATAAGGAGATTAGATAACTGACTTCAGCTATTAACAATGCGGCCGAACCCGTTTTAAAAAAATGTGGAACAGTTTAGAGATAGTCCTAACTTCACCCACTTAATTTATTGACTTACGGTTCTGAGAATATATACGTGATCCTCCCTAACTAACATCCGGCTGATACTATTTACAAATAGATGGTCAGAGAAGTTTTTCAGATAGAAATTCCTTTTTGCTCAGCATCTTTATGTCTACCTATTTTTAGGATTTTAGTATTAGAAGTATTTTTGAATTTGAGGCGTTTTATTTTAATTTAAGCATAACCGGAAATCCCCTGGATATGGGATATCAGGTGAGAATACATTACGAAGATTTTACAACTGCATTGCATCTCTTGCTTTATATGCTCACTTATGTAGCTGGTTAAAGTTGCCTTCGTTACGGGTATTTTATGAACATAACAAGGAGAAATTGTTTACTTCCTCTTTCGGAGCTAGGAAAAACACCAACCAGTTGAAGATTATCACTTTTGTTGTGATTTGTGTATTTAACTCACTAAGTAAGAAATTATTTAAAAGGAAAGAATTTAAGGTTAATGTACCACTAATAATTCTCCTGTTCAACCTCGATATAAGCGTAGTTCTAAATGGCGTTCACAAATCCAGAAGAAATGGGACGCATAGAGACGGAGAGGATGTAGACTGAGTTCATAGTTATGTATCATCAGGTGAATAAAAAAAAGACTCTTTTGATAAATTATAAACAGTGTACCTACTGCAAACCAAGCCAAACGTTCCATGTCTTAAGAAGTCTATTTTTTGGTCTGATCAGATGAGATAACAGAGGACACCAACGACAAAACGAATGTAGAGGTGGAGAGAGGAGGTGGGAAGAGCTTTTCAGCCGAAGCGACCCCCGCCCAGTCACCCGACGGAGACGGTGCCACACTCTCCCTCATCGTCGGCAAGTCGTCGGATTCCTCATCCAGCACTCCCTCGACAACTCTGCGTCTTTCATCCTCTTGTCCTCTCTCAGAGACCATGTCGTGGGCTATTAGCGATCGCAGTCTTCAAGTGAGTGTTCAATCTACCTTCTATATCCGCGGTTTTTTATTTGTGTTAAGTTGGATAAAATGGGTGTCTGCAAAGTTAGAAATCAAGAGTTTGATTCTCATCGGAGTAGTTAACCATACTGATTAAAACTGGTCGAAGGAGAGGCTTCAAAATTTTCTTTTGCTCCCCACGACAAGTATTAGGAAAAAATTAGGTTCAACAACTAGTGGACTTGTGCTTAAAGTAACAGCAAAGATAGATAACCCCATTATGTGCTAAAAACTGGACGGCGTTTCTCTGCTGACACTTTAAACGTTTTGTAGATTTGTAAAACTTCTCCATTTCTGCCCTAAACGGAGTCTTTTTTATTGGGTCATTAGCCACCGAAGTCCTCAGACGAGCTCCTTGCGTGCCTTATTCGTAGTTGTTAGGCAAATGAGTGGAAAACTATCTCCCTTAATGAAGTCATGGTCAGATAAGAGAGTATATTCAGCAGTAATCGTTGTTTGCTAATTGAAAGCCAACCTTTCTTTATCATTACAAAGGAAGCACATGACATTTAAATCAACTCCGCAACTTCAATATTGAATATATTGTTTTGCTCTTGCCTTTCAAAAAATGTGACGGATGGAGGTAATGTAAGTAACCTCACAGCAGAAGTTTTTATAATTCCTCGTCCTTGTTCTTTATACTGCGGGAAGCCTATGAAATGCAAATGTTTATATGATTATTGTAAGAAGCTGAGATCTGATAAGAGAAGGAATAAATAATTATATTATTTGATCAATTTTAAGCCCTCCGTTAGTCTATTGATTGAAGAAGTCTTCAAAATCGCTTCCTACACATTTCACCTCTAAAGAATAATTTTGTTTGTAGGTTATTTTTGTTCTCTTATATCATAAATCAAATTATATTCAAGTTATTTTTATTAAATAAAGAGTTATTTTAAGCTCCTGATTACAGTAATAATATGCTTACTAGTTGAAAGTATTGTATATCGCCAATGGAAATGGGAGTTGGGCAACCATCCAATCTCCTTCATTCAATGTGACTTTACCCCTGCTATCAGACAAAATTACATCTGATTTGAGAAATCCATGGTTACCAAATTCAAAATAAATTTAAGCCTTGAAAAATAAGCTCCGTAAAACCGAACATCGGGATAATTTTTAATGCAGAGAGCTAACAGTCACAACTTCAGTCATGTGAAATATTTGCCTTTCAGTCTTCCATTCATTAGTTTAATGCTAAATTATTAAAATTCCCTTAGTAGGATTCTCTTTGCCTAATGAGATCACGTAATTGTAAATCCATTTATTTAGAGATTGCAGAGAACATACGAACGGACAGTAGGGTGCGTAGATTTCAATTTCTAGGACGTTGAGGTGAGAGATCTTACAGACTTTCACTTTTTTGACATTCTTTCCCAGCTTTGATTTATTTCTGATGGTAATGTTAGCGGAAATATTCTCCCTTCATTTCGGTAAGCAACCTTGAATTTGGGATAATTGTCTGGAAGTCCACATCCGGAGGCGCAAAAATTGTAGGGAAGAGTAATTGCGTGGTCAATTTCTTCTTTACACGTTGATGTAAAGGATTTAAGATTAAATAGAGTCAGAAATCATCGATGGTGATATGGTCTTAATTTCTGTCCGATTCGTCATTCAGCTGTGATAACTTGCTCTCTCTTTCATCGTTAATGGGAAAATTGTTTGACGGATACTATGTCCTGTGATAAGTGCGGCTCCATTACACGATTTACCCATCAAAAGGTAATTTCCTTCCCTCATCAGCGATTTCATTTTATCAAATGTTGAACTTCTTTCTCCCAAATTTGCGATTAATTTCTTCCTACAACTGCAAATTATGGCATTTTGTGTTTAATTTAGCGTTCATTCTCCCGCTCAGCTCACATGTTGAGCATCATGCGATGCAGTTAATATCCGTACATCTTGTTTCTCATTAATTCCACTGTCAGTTCTTTATCTTTTCATTGGAAATATGATGGATTAACTCGCACGTGTTATATCATTTTTAACTATAAGAGATCTACTTTTATGCCCTTTCATATGGGCATTCTCTGAACTTCAATTCTTCATTTATTACTGAACTTTCATTTAGGTAGTAACTTACAATATTAGTTAATCCACTGACTTCCAAGGTCAAAGTACTGATGGGTTCTTTGAATATAAGGTTTGAGAAAAGGCTGTCTTCGACTTCGAAAATTGCATTTTATTTTTATATTAGTAATATCTTGTCACTCTAATCCAATCGTTGAGGGGCTTTCCAGATGCCTTAACTCTTAAAAGACGTTCAAATACTTGCTTTTCATTCATTATATTCTGGCATTTTGAGGGATTTCACAAGCCTTTAACCTTAAGTTTTAGCTTCGTATGCTTTCAATGTGAATTTTCTATTAATTCAACGATATGGTAGATTAATTGCTTTTTCTTTCGTTCGATAATTTTTTCAAAGGGCAGTTTTCAACTGAAAGTTAACTAAATGACTTCAAAATCGATTTCGATGGGAAGAAGTGGTTGGGTGATTTGTTTTTTGGTCTTATAATTTCCTCCGATCTCTCTGTCTGTCTGCATTTGCTTTTCCATTTAAAAATTTGGGAGATACTAGCACAGAGCTGACAGAAATTGACCAACTATGAATTCTTGAAAGAAAGCAATTCTCTCTTTCGGTGGTTTTGACAGGGAAACTCATTTTCTCCACTAAAAGCAAATCCTACTCTAAGAATATATTTTTTAAAATTACTCTTTTTAATGAAGTTGTTTTATTAGAATGCCGTATTTAAACTTAAAGCGCTTTTTCTAAGGCAAACGTTTGAATTACCAAACGTGTTTTGCCACGACGCAAGTAGAAGACCGCTTTGTATCAGCCCCATGCAAATGATTCATCACTTGTAGTTTTGCAGTGCTGTGGTAAGTACGTCTAGCGACTGAAATAACCAACTGCTTGCAAGTCTTAAAAAAGTCAACGGAGATTAACTCATCAATTTTGAAGTTTACAGATGAAAACACAGACAATAGTCGGACTGGTGGGAAACGCCAACCCGTAGGCATAGATTTTTACTAAGCTGAGAAAGTAACGAGAATGCTGGCTCAAATTCCCTAACCTTACGGAATTCTTGAGCTTTTGCACCCACTTATCAAACGCTATTTGATACTTTCTAGCTTTAACAAAAGTAAAAGAATGAAAATACATTGGTCACCTTGATTTTCGGTAATAGAGACCAATTTTAAACGGAATCCCATTAGTTTCGGTTAGTGGTATACTATACGAAATGGCTTCGAAAAGACGAGTAGATTTGAAGTTATTTAAGACAAACAAGAATTATGTTGCCGAAGAATAAACAAGACTACTGTTTTTCGAACTGTCCGTATGTTAATGAAATTCCTCGGATTTGAGAGCAACAGAATCAGTGCAGTGTGGCAGTGGTGATCAACGGTAAAGAAAACAATTCAAACATTCTTTAAAAGCTTCTTTGATTTTCAAACTCCAAAATTTCTGTCATGTTGTAAAACCATTATTGAATAAGACAAATAATGAGTTCCTACGACGTATATAAATTGAACAGGGAGATGTGCAGCCTCCTACCGGACGTAAAAGATTTCCAAATTTAACAATTTCAGTGGTTACGACTTCTACTGTTTCTCGCTTTTCTTCTTCGCTTTATCCCCCATAGGACCTTCAAATTTCTTTTGCATTTGTTAGCTTTAAATCGCATTAGATATGATTTCGGAATTCATTTGCATTTCAATAAAATCACAGTTTCAAGCCTTTTATAATTCATATACTTTCAGTGCTTCATTTATCTACATATTTTCTTCAGAGCCACTGGTATAAGCCAAGAAATGCAATTTCAGTATTATAACTGATAGTTCTTCTCCATCATAACTCTATTTATTTAACTCTACATTGTCTAATTTCTCTGCAACTAGGTTGACTGTCAAATGGAGTTCTTTCCAAGATATGTGCAAAAACCGGCAGCGATGTACACATTCCTTTGTGATCAGGATGTTCCTCGAGCAGCCTATGCCCGTCATACCCTTCTTCATTCAGAGGCGATTGTGCAGGCGGACTATTGGCTGGAGCAACGCTGTCCTCTCGCCTACCTTGGGTGTCCCTTCTCTGTGGTGCGTCTGCGACCCAATGGCACTTCACCGCCCTCCCGCTTGGCCTACATACCCACATTGAACGCCTTCACCGTCTGTTACACTTCCTCCGTTTCGACAAATGGACAATCCACTTCCCTTGTAGATAACATGCCCAAAGCTCCTACAACTGTTCCAGGCTCGCTTCTTGCTGCTGCCAAAAACACCACGACGAATGGGTATGTTGCCACCTCGTGGCTCGATCTGCTCCCTCTTGAAGTCATCAAGAAAATCATCAATATGCTCGATGAGGTATGCAGTTCTGTTCTCCGTTGATGGATTATGATTTGCCTGGTCTGTATCCGACCATCCACACTTACTGGAATAATTCTAGTCACTAAAATAACTTAAACGGTTTTGAAAACACCTCAGCTTACCTTATGAGAGATTTATAAATTTAATTCATTTAGTGGTCATATTTTACTGCCCTTATCTGTTTAGGTGCCCCAGTTTTCGATTGATGTAGGCGCCTCTTTGATTTATGAATCTGTTCTCTGTTGATGAAGTCTGTTATGAACAATCTGTGCTATCTGAATGATTACCTATGGTCTCTCACATTAGTTTGTGATTATGATAAGCTGGTAGTGAAGATCTTATCCGCCAATCATCAAAGTGCTAAAGAGCATTTTTCGCTTTTGTAAGTAGTAACTGGTGGGAGACTAAACTAAAGCCGCCAAGTTTGTACTATGAAACTGTCAAGGATGGCAAGACTACATACACATTTAAATCAGAAGAGCTAACACGATAAGCATGAGAAGTTGGGAATATGTCCTGGAATTGCTTTTTAGGCAATATTCAGCCTGCTTTATCTGTAACTATTCTATCCTGATGTGGTCTTTCTTCTATCCTAAAGGAATATTTTCTCAAAGCCTTTCATGTACATCTTTGAAATGCAGTCTTACAATTCTGACGTCTGTCTTTGGCGGATAAATGGTTAGCATATTTTGAAAATGATTAACTGGACAGAAATGAAACTGAATGCTGTAGTGCCTATTTATTCACATTGTATTTAAACCCCGTTGTATATTGATGTCAATTGGGGCCAAGTTATTTTTATGCTAATTAAAAGCTGTTTACATTTTCTTAAGCACAGATCACGTATAAACATTTATTTCATTTAAACAATTCATATTGAGTGAGTTTGCTTCAGCTAGTAACGAAGATCTGCTCTTCATAACCTTAATTGTGTGACAGTCAAATCTCGAATTATTCGGGGCTGATTTTAGACAGTAACATTCTGGTTCAAATCGTCTCAGATCAGGTTCTGTAAATAAGGCGTTTAAGAAGCCATTTTAACTTTACAAGCCTTGCCACTAATCCACAATTTAATTAATTTATTAATTTTTTCATATCGTGGTTAATTTCGTAATCAGTTCATTGGATGCCTCCCTTTGTGCGTGTCCAAATGACAGTCTGTTGCTTGTGTAGGTTTTGAGTACAGTGAATACTTGAAACTTAGTAAATCGGTTTAAATTTTAAGATTTTCCATCTGCCTTAACAACTGAAATTACTCATTCGTTAAATTGAACGTGTGGGATGTTTATGGATCTCCCTCACTGGGTCCCATGTTTTTAAAGAATAGCAAAAAATCGTCGTTTGTCCTGAGGGATGATCCCTATGAATTCTCAAAATTACTCTTTAGTCGGGTACCCTATGAAAATACTTCGGTTTTCGTCTACGATGTCATAGTGATATCTTTATGTCCCTATGACTCAACCCATATCCGCCATATCTAGACGAGTTTATCGATTCTCCTTTTTCTTTAACTGTCCCGTTTCATTTGAAAGTACACTGCACTCATATCTCACTCGCGTCCTTGTCCAAGTGAATCATATAAACTATCCTTGTATTTTCTCTGGGACACGGATTGACACACGCTTGTCACGCTTTGTCAATAAAGCGGGATGAACTCTGGTTCCCAATAGGTCATTTTCACCCTTTCCGCTGCTTTGGTTTTACTCTTTAGTGGCCAAGAGAAGGAAATACTGAACAGCTGTTGATATTTTTCCAATGCAGCAATTATTGCAACTTCGATTCGAGCTTACGTTATTGAAACTAATTTCTGTAGTACATTACTGAGTTATCCTCAAAATATCTATCTTTTATATGCAATTGAAACTCATCAGTTGACGAGTAACTCAATTTAGAACCTTCATTGTAAATTATTTTGAGTCCTACACAGAAAAAGTTCTATTGGTGGCAAACTTTATGAGGCTGAGGTGCTTTTTGTGCTTAGTCCATTTGAAATAAAAGCAGTCCATGAACCGAACCGTTTACATAAATTCCTCGCAAATTATTTACTACACTCTATTTCACGAAATGTATAAAGTTGTGCAAAATTGAAGAATACCTTGAATCTTTAAGGCTACTTCAGACCTACGCGGAGCCATCAAAGGTGAAACATTTTGCTCATCGAGTGTAGGCCAAATAATGGTAATGTTTTTAGCGTTCGATTTTTCAAAAAATTCAAATTTTAAAGTAGTTATTAAAGGCAACCTTCTCTTTCATTTTACAACTGACTTGAAATGAACTAGAAATTTATGGAGAATTTTAATTTGTCAATCAATATGGGCTCTTTAAAATGAGTTGACATTATTCTTTTCCTTTCTTTTGACCTTCCATTTTATAAGTTTGAAATTAACAAAGTGAAAAATCCCTGAATATTTAACTGTACCTTAAATATAGAATTTATTTCTCGTTTGAAGAAAATACCATTTTTGTTTAACTGCTTCGAGGTACGATTCACTTTAAACAATTGTAAAAGGGAAGCATGTGCACTCTGGTCCATTAATGCCACGCATTTTAGCATTTTGTGGGAAATCATTTGCGAAGAAATTCATATTAAATTCGTTTTAACTGAAATAGAAAAAGCGAAGAAGTCCTCAATTCTTATTCAAAAAAAAACTACGCCATGATCTTTTCTTTCGAGTAAATTTTTTGTTGACAGTCTATTTGCAGTCCTTCCGAATGGCAAATGGGATTATGTTCACGAAAGTTCTCTTGTAAACTTCCCTTCGCTTAATTCGCGTTCCATTTCCTGGTAATTTGCAAAATCGGCCTCCTTTATACTTTCGTGGTTGCTTTACTACTCATAAACCAATCGCAACTCATAATATTAAATATGTTTCACTAAACAATAACTGCTAATGTAAAATACTGACTGATTTAGTGAATAAATCACTTTCCTTAAAATTTAATTAATGAACAAATGAATTTTGTTTGCTTTTAGAATTACTATTTTAGGATACTATAACAATCTGTTTTTTTGATCCGAATAAGGAAAAGTCATCGGGTCACATACCTACCTCCATCAACGCAGTACGGTGGTTTAAATGTAGAATCTTGTTCCGCTTAAGGAATCGACGAACTAAACTCTCCCATTCGCAAACACTGAGTCGGTTTTCCTTTAAATTAACGAGCTCAATCAAGTCAGCAAAAGTAAGTCTCCAAGACCAGTTAATTTATTTAAAATGTAGGAGATATCCAAGAGGGGAAGGTTAGCCATTAAAATGTTCGATAACGCATAAATCATAGTTGTTTTAACCTTTTGGAGCGTTTTGTCTTAGGACACAATGCCATTAAACAAGGCAAGTGTTATCGTCATCCTTGGGAGTATTGTTTAAAATAAGGACAACAAATGCACATCCTCTCAAGTCGAAAGTTACAGAAATCCGGAAATTTGTTTTCATTGTGGTTGGTTTTACTTTGGAAGAATTTCACTATTTGCCAATTCCAAAAAGTTTCGCGAATTTCTGACACATGCAAATGTACAATTTAATCGCGCAATGTATCCTCTAAGTTGCCTCCGAATAATTATTCTCGTGAGAGCAGTGGCTGATGCTTCATGATTCTGTCTCGTTTGTCTTTTTATTCACATAATCAAATAGCGCAACAATTAATTTTTATGATAATTATTCCGGAATAACGCTACTTTAGTATTCTTGCAGTCACTTTATTTTCAAAGGTCATTTACAAACCGCCTATTAAAACAAATCAGTTATTTAAAGTTTTCAGTATCATCTTTTTGAAGATGTGAAGGCGGGTGAAGCTTGGAAATTTCGGTCTGTAATGGAAACCCTTTTTTCCAGTGCTCAAACTCTAGTTGATACATCTTTGTCGTTATGCATTATTATCTGACGTGAACTTTCTTAGTTTAATCTTGAAAAATGCATTTGGTTGTGTTTGGAAAACTGTTCTTGAGTTATCATATATTTTGAAAATCAGTTCTTACGCTCCAAAAAGCAGAAGAGAACTTCCTCCTGAACTTGTCCAAGTCTATAATGCAGGCCGTTTTCTATCGCAGTGATTGCTGATGGAAATTAAATCAATTCTTCTTCTTAACTTATTTTCTTGTATGAAGCAGTTCGGATTAAAAAGTCACTTTCCCGTTTTGTCTACAAAAAGCAGAAGTAAATCGGATGTATTTCATTCAAGCGCCTTTTATCTTTGGAGTACCTTACATCTTTCTTAAATAGAGAGATGAATGAGCTTGCAAAACAGATGAAATCATGAAAAACAAATGCTTCGTTCGTTTCGCTTCCAAAATGGAGAAAAGGGCTTTGTGTCACATGATTTCCTCGAATCATTTCACTTTCTATTAAATGGTTAATTTAATTATTAAATCTTCACTGGTTAACGAACTTAAAAGAGAATCTTTTTCTCTGCTAACTCGGACAACATTGTTTCTTTTGTCTAAATAAGTAAAAAATCCCGAAATTCAAAATTCACTTTCCAAAGAAGCAGCTTATGGAGCCGTGCTCGTATGCAATTTGCTATCTCAACGCTGTTCTTTTTTTTTTATTTGTGAGCTGCTCAATTTACCGAATAGTAGAAGAAAAAACAAATAGGGATGGCAAGACCGACTCTTCCTGATTAAACTATCTGCCAATAGGCATTGAACATCATTGACAAGGACTTGCTACAATCCAAGGGACAAATGATGAAAATTGAACTTCGGAACGTGAAATACCCATTTTGCAAACATTGTACGACCTGATTCCAAAAGTTAAATTAAGTAAGATTCCCTGAGACCTCTGCTTTGCTCTCAGCGTCATTTTGAACACCTCCCTTTTATCATTTCTTGAATTTTCTGACAATCAATTTCAGTTGTTTTTCAGAATTAAATATTTAAAGATGGTTTGTATTACCTTGGGTAACAGAAACGGTTCTCGAAATGAGCTGCGATTCGAACTGGAACAGCGGGAGCAGTACGATACTGCATTGGACGTTTTTCCTTCACTGAATTTAAAGTTTTCCCTTATTTGCGTATATTTGCTGAGATTTAAAAGATCAAACTCCTTTTCATCCTTCGACTTTGACGAGGACGTCTAAAATAATAAAAAAAAGCCTTCTTAGCTCACCAGAAAGGAACGCCATTGAAATACTTCATTCAACCACTTCTTTTGACAAGTACAAATAACTTTCCTTTGTTTCTGCTGCCTTATTTATCCTTAATTCACTCATTTTTGACTTCACGGCCATTTTATCTTCTGAATTTCTTTTTCCTTCAAATAATTTAAATTAAGTTAAGGCAGATTGAATCCGATTTTAAAGAACAACTGAGGCAGCTGGGAAGTCTCTTTGATCTTAGAAGAGAATAAATTTTTTGATGAACTCTTACATTTTGGTTATCATTATTGGGGCTCTCAATATATTATGAATATTCTACTTAAAAGAACCAATTTGATTTCAGCGACTCCTCAAGTGTAATTTTATTCCACATCCACGTTGCCTGTTACCTTGACCCGTTTATCAAATTTACTTTGCCTACTGCCTTTTTCACGCTGTATATGACTCCTTTCTCAACATTCAAACCAATTGCCCATTTCCTCTTGTCAGCTTTTTAGTTGGAGAAGGTCCCCGTTTCGCTCCTTTTTTCACACTACGCTTTAGCTGGGGATTCGACCACTACATACATATATGTAAAATATCATACTTAACCTTTAGCAAACTTCGGTAAACAGTTATTTTTAACAATTTTTGGCCAGCTTCTGTAATAACATCAATAATTCGAAGTGGCTTGATCAACCACAGAATTAACTCAACTGATCGACAGAGTTTAAGTGTCGTGGAGATGATCTCACCTATGATGGCTCTGAGGGTCGAAATATGACATTTGAACATCAATTTCTCTTCAATAACCATGCTTCACATGAAAATATGGCCAACTAAGTGCTTTCAGAATTAAAGCAAGATGTGCTGAAGTTATGGCCATTAGTTCTTGGTCCCTCCTTGTTCCTGTTCATTTTATTCACATGCTTTCTCTTGATTAAAACTTGTAAAGGCTTTTTTTTTCTATTTGCATTAATAGTAACAGTCAGCCTAACCAATCAGATGTCACTAAGTTACCATTATGCCCGTTAAGAAGTTACGCGATTTCAGAATTTCATAGCTGGAACAAAGAATATTGACAATAAGGTAATGTAAAGAGTATATGCATACAAATGCTGGATCTTATGGGATTGGTTTTGTCTATAAGTCATGTGATAAATTTGCGTTTTCAAATTTTAACTTAGTCTTGCCAGAAAAGCTTCTTTAGAAGCCCGACCACAATAGACTAGATATCTCACCGAATTCACGATCTTTCTTAAGCTAAAAGTACATAGCATCCTTTCCCAATTAGAAGTTCAACAATTTGTTAGGGGGCCAAATACCGGGACCATTAGATATAAAGCTACAAAGAGTAAGATGAAGCGCAAGTGATTTGATAATTATGTTAGGTTATTAGACCGACTGCAGGACCTAACTGCAGGAGTTAGCCGGCAGGAGTTGAGGAGGAGCGAATCTAGTAGATTTGTATTAGGAACGTCGATGAGCAAATGGCAGAGTCAGACCCGAGAGGAAGATGAAACCTGAGTATTTATAGACGCAGTCGGTGGAAAATTGAAACGGTTGGAGGGTAATGATAATCCTGTCCTGAAGGTTGGAGTAAACGAATAGCCATTAAGCAATTGAAAAGGGGAGAAAGTTTTTTTCTAAAGATCGTTTAAGTCTTCACATGAGTGTTATAAACATGGTGTAAGTATGCATAGCCATAAGATCTTTTTAATTGATACTGCTCTAACAATCGTCAAAGCGTCTAAGAACATTAGCTCAGATCTCGGAAAGGTCATAAACATCATAAACTGCTCCTGAAAATTTAATCAGAAAATATATCTTAAGCTTTTTAAATGAAAGCACATTAGTTCTGTTACTCCACTGGTGAAATTTACAGCCTTGAAGGAATGAAATAAAAAGAGTAGGAAGAGCAGGGGATAAGCGTGATTGGATACGGAGTCATCTCAACAGAGTGAGAGAGGTAAGAGAAATTATTTGTGTCATCATATGTGCACTATAGATTTCATTGGAATAATAGCAAATTAAATTTTAAGCGATAATCTATATTGATTGTAGGTGAGCTTGATTAGCTTGACCCGAGTTTCTCCATCCCTTGCTGAAGTATGTCGGCGCACACTACCCACTCGGGGAGTTGTAAGTCCCTTATGGCAACGTTGCAGGGGCGCCCTGGGAGTAAGTGGATGGCGTATTCGGGGATTTGTGTGGAGTCTCCCCCGTTGCGGAGAGCCTGTGAATCATTGGCACATCACCGATTCCCCCGCCCCCCTCGGGACACAACTCACTCTTCACTTACAGAACGACTGTGCCTTCTATGAGGTCCTTCGCGCTCATCAGCCCTTCTGTCTCTACAATCCCGCCAAGGAAAAGCCGCCTTTTCTTTCAGAAGCCAAACGGCAACCAGAGTACATATAAATTATATCTTACACTTCATTTGTGATATATTAAGCCAAATATACGATCTCATTTATATTTTGAATTGTCTTTTGATTCCAAAAATGTCACATGCAAAATTTTTCAGTACGTAGGGACGAGTTATTTTAATCCTCCATTTATGCTTTATATTACGATTTTAATTAGCTAATGTTAATTATTCAAATGAAAAATTGCTTATAATTATGTTTAAAATCAGTAATTATGCGAAGTTATTACAAATAATCGTAAATCGGTAGGATTCGTGGAGGTTGAGTTATCTTAAGACTTAAGAGGAAAATATATTAGGGAATGGAAAACGTTAGCGGATCATTGGATGGATATGTAATTTTGAGGTCGGTCTGTAATAAACGTTCCGGTCCAATGGAGCCACATTGATCGAAGAGATAGAACAGGTCAAGTCACTCATGTCTCCAGATCAATTCGGAAGTGACAGGCAAGCCACCTCCAATTTATTAATACATAAATTAGGTTTATATACAAAACGCTTCTTTGTTAGATGTCAGTCATGTCTTGTTGTCGGTGTCTCAGCGTGATGATCGGCATCTGTTTAGGTATCTATATGCAACTACGTAAACACAGCGGGACCAGCTGTGGACACCATAGTGGAGATCTTATCGCCAGTTAATCATTTCTAAACGCCAGGTGTTGATAGATATCTGCTGACTATAGCATAGTCAGACACGAGTGTTATCTCTTCAATTACAATATTTTAATTAAGTTCACAATAAAGCCTTGCCATGTTTATAAAGAGGTAATAATTTGGGGGTAAAGATGAATTAAATGCTATTTAAAATTGGAACAAATAACAGATTAAATATATACCTAGCGTTAAAATTAAAAGTAAAAGAATGGATAAAACGCCAGACTCACATGGTACTTGTGGTCAAATCAATTTATTTAGAGAAAATCGGGGATTGTGAAAATATAAATTTTCAGTTTGTATTACTGTAATAAGAAAAGTTACAAATGTGTATATTCTGACATCTAAAATTGCACCGATGTAGATTATTCTACATAATAAAGTAATTCATTAATCAGTTTCTAAAAGATAGTTTTGAAATTTTAAATAAATCGGTATTAATTAGCGCTTATTTTACAAATCATATATTTTAACAATAAGTCAGCAGTAAAAAATATTTTAATCTATGCGTGAAGCATTATAAAACTAAAAAACCGTAAATAAGATGCTGTACTTCATAATGTGTAATTTTCTTTTTAAAATTTACCACATTTTTAAATTGTTTGAATCATGCAATTGAAGAAGGTTATTTTGCAAGGTCTCGGTGGCTGAGTTCTGGGTAATTTTGCTCTTCTTTATTTTTTATTATTACACAAAATTCAGCATTTAAAATTTATGCTTGCTGCATTTAACGCTTAATAAGTGCTTTTTAATGATCATATGGCCGAGTTGACTGAGTTGTTTAATAAATCAAAGAAAATACACGATCAGCTTCATAAATGCTTTGAAAACTTACCCAAAGGGACCGACGACATTTTTGTGCGCACTTGTTTGACTTCACTGAAAAATAATAGTTCCGATTTCTATGAACTTATTGAGTATGTTAAAGAAAAATTAAATGTTGGCTTTTGGCGTGATGTCCCCGATTTTTGGCGCGAAGCCTATGCTCTTCTGCGTTTAGCTTCTGTTGTGTCAATTTTGAATTCCTCTCAAGCCAATGGCAACTGTGATATGGAATTTGTTATGTGGCAACTTGATGACGCTTTACTCATGGGTCATTCAGAGGAAATTCATCAAACTTTAACCCACTTTGCGACATCAATTAATGCGTTTTTGTTTAATCATTCTCCGTCGGAAGTTTTTCCAACTAAATACTCTGATATCGATACATCGTCTCCAGAACTACCGTCGCTTACCTATTCAGGTGAGATTATTTCTGAATTGAAACGTGTTCATCAGCCTTCTCTTGAGGAGTTTACCGAGATTCTCAGGGAAGGGATACCTGTTATCGTGACAGGTGCAATGAAACACTGGCCAGCCTGTAATGAAACGTCTAGTCGGTATTGGTCTCCAGCCTATTGGTCCAAAGTTTCTGGCCATCGCACTGTTCCAATTGAAATCGGTTCAGCTTATACCGATGAATCCTGGGGCCAGTGTCTACTTCCTGTTAACCAATTCTTCAAAACTTTCATTCTTAATCAAAGGGAAGACCAAACGCCGGGTTATCTCGCTCAACATCAAATTCTCCTTCAAATTCCCGAACTCGGTAATGATGTTGATATTCCTGATTACTGTTTTACTGGAGCACCTGAAGGCGATTCTGCAGAAACTACAGTTGATAGCAACATTTGGGTTGGCCCTCGCAATACTATTTCCCCACTTCATCATGACAGCGATCGGTCTAACGTTCTCTGTCAGTTGATAGGCAAAAAATATGTCAAATTATACGCTGCGGATCAAACCGAATTCATCTATCCCCATATGGAAAATTTTATGCTCTCAAATACCTCTCAAATTGACGTTGCAAGTCTTCATCCTGATTTGGATAAATTTCCCAAATTCAAAGAGGCTCGTGGTTACCATGGGGTGTTGGAAGCAGGGGAAATGCTTTTCATTCCTCCACGAGCTTGGCATTACATTCGCTCTTTGACGACCAGCATCTCGATGAACTTTTGGTGGGATGTTGATTCTTCTTTCATTCCCCCTTGGCCCGAATTCTACAAAGTTTAGGATTTGGTGTTATTTTTGCACTCGTATTTTAATACATCTGTTTTTTATACATGACTATTTGTTTTGAGTGGTTGAATGAATCATTTCAATGGAGTTCCTTTCTAGTGAGCTAAGAAGGTTTTTTTATTATTTTAGATGTCCTCGTCAAAGTCAAAGGATGAAAAGGAGTTTGATCTTGAACAGCAGTTCATTCTTCGGATGCCCGAGGATGCTGCTCGGTATCTCGCTGAGGACATTGATCTCGGAGTTGCCTTTAGGGTATGCCATTTATCCCCCTTTTTTGATTAACCGTCTGTCAATCTTCCAGATCCGCTTATTCCTGAATGATATAGCTTGCTTGTAAGCTTATTTTAATTTGGTGGTCCTTTTTAGCAAGCTTTATCGAATATTTATGGTTCACCCGGGCGAAACCTCATCTCTCGTGCAGTGGATGTCGATTATAGGATTTCTGTGCTCGCACCCGGATATGTAAGACTACCAGGGGAGAAATCATCGGTTGGGCAGGCAGTCCATCATCTATCACATATCCAATCCTATGAAAGTAACTTCAATTTCTTAATTAAGTTCGGGTCAGCCCATGTTAATTAGGGGTAGTACGAGACAAATGGCTTATCCGAAATGCTATGGTGGAAGGGGTAGGGTCAAGAATATTTTAGGTAGGTGGATAATTTGAATTTTAATATAGAATAGCAGCAGATGATTCAAGCTACCTGATTATACACACATTTAACTTGACAGCCCTCTTCTTGGTGTTGCAGGACAACTTTACAATGGAGTTAAAGCATGACCATCGCCACTGCATAATCCGCTACAACGGGCAGGTTTATCAGGGCCGGATAATGGACCTGCCGTGCATTATCGAGTCGCTAAAAACGACGGACAGGAAGAACTTCTATCAGACAGCCAGCATCTCTCAGATGATAATATGCACTCAGGGTGACGATGGTGTTGCACCCATCCGCGGCTCCGCTGCCTACGTCCCTCCTAAAGATGTACCAGGTGGTGGTGGTCCTCAAACCACCTCTGTTGTCAATGAGTGGGTTTCTCTCTTTAAAATGGCATTTAATTCAAACTTGTATAAGAAGGAAATGAGGGAAAAGAGTGTTATTTGTGTTATTTTGTGTAGTACATACATGATGACTCAGATTCATATAGTAAATCAAACAAACAATCCCCTCTAGCGTATCGTATTTAGCCTTCACACAACTTTTCG
The DNA here is from genome assembly GCA_900708905.1 of Hymenolepis diminuta. Lineage (NCBI taxonomy): Eukaryota > Metazoa > Platyhelminthes > Cestoda > Cyclophyllidea > Hymenolepididae > Hymenolepis > Hymenolepis diminuta. The sequence goes on from CAADRB010000082.1 coordinate 246,611, forward strand.
TTTATATCTAACTCTCTTATTTCGTACTTTCTCCTGCTATTCTCTCACTCCCCACCTTTTTCTAATGCATTTATTGTTCCAGCTCAATTTTTGATCTTCTGGGTTTGGGAAGAGCTTTTGTATCCCGTTCGCCTTTAAGAACATTAAACTTATTGGCGGGTAGCTCTAAGCCTAACTCGAATGAGTATTTCTTCCTCAGTGGCTCCTACCTCCTTTTTCGTTTGTAGCGAGTGATACCAAAATGTTTCTACTAGCACCTCTGAAATTCCCGGAAGGTTGGCTAATTTTGGAATGAAGTTTTGGTACATGACATTTCGATTACTTGTAAAAGGGTATCATTTTGTTTTATTTTAATGCGCCTTTTCTCCAAATCAAAAATAAGTGATCTTTTAATCGAAATTCCTTTTTAATTTAGAACAGTTTATAGTGACAGCATCCTGGCTTAGTTAATTGAATTGCACATAACTAAAGTAGTAAAAATAGTCATATAATGGTTTAAAATTAGTAGTTCGCTTATAGAAGCTTAGCTTGTAGACTCTAGTTTATTTGCACCCGCATATTGATTAGGCTGAGAGGTCCCTGTCAGAGTGCATTGACTGTCGCTTCGTTTCTTTGGTGTCCTATCAGAGATGGACAGAATTGGGTTGTTTGCTTGAAGAGATGGCAGTAACCATGTTAGAAAAGCATATGATGAATTTGAGGTGGCGAATTTGTATTAATTTTGCTCTGCAAGATGATCTCGCTGTAGGAAAGTTTTCACTTTTCTTTATGAAGTTATAACCTTGTTCTCTCTGAATCTGTTTGTTTTTGGCTCCTGACACACAGGAAGGATCCGCGGTTGTACCAATATCTTCACGGCATCACTCCTCCTCTCAAGAACGCTCTTCGGCGTCGATTCAGGAAGACGCGCAAGAAGAAGGCCGTGGATTTGAGTCAGGTCGAACAGGAGGTCAAGAATATGCTCAAGAATGACCTCCGCGCAGACGATGTCACGTAAGTCTATTTTTTCCTACCTTTAATGAAGCATCATGGAAGTGGCTTCCATACTGATCTGTCAAATAATCTGTATTGCATTCGATATCTAATCCTTGAAGTTAAGATATAGCTTTGGTCAGTTTCTTAACTATCTGCGTTTAGCGATTCCTTTTATACAAGTTAAGTCATAGAAGCTCATTACTTAAACTAGTTTCATGGTGTTTATGCCCATTTATTAATGCAAGTAGTGTGCAATATACTGATCGGCAAAGTGATTGCATGGCTGCAATAGAGGGAAACGGTTTGGCAAAAGGCATTTGATCCATGGGAATCGGGAAATTAACTCTTCTCAAACTGAAGATCTTATGCTGCTGCTTTTCTCAAAGGATCTTTTGAAGGGCTGACACTGAATCCCATGTGTATAATTAAAGGTGACATTTTCAACCATCCTTGTTGTTTAAAAGGTACAACACAAAAAGGAATTGGTTACTGCATATCTTTTTTGGTCAATGTGCTTGATCTCTAGATAATGCAAAAGTGTTGCTTTCTTCAAACATTCTCATACAGTTGGCGGCTTCGCATCTGGTCAACTTGTTCGATTTCCCTTACGTTGTCAGAGGCAGGAATTAATGCCATCGGCTGGTTCAGCCAGCCGTGGTTTGCTGTACCGATAGTCCATCGTCATATCCAAAAAGTGCATTTAATTTTGCACTTATGTCCTTGAAATAAACTCATTATGAAACCTAGCGTTTTCAACCGCTATGGAATGTGTAATCTACGCTCTTGAGGCCTTTTGAACTTACTCGTAGTTATGGCACTGCTTACATTTCCGTTAACAATCTAAACTAGATTAGTTATGAATTTGTAATGGCAGTTGCAGGTTTTGGTTGCACGTTAGAAGTAATACCGCTACTTTACTGATCTAAACTGATGATGGATGAATGAGAAAGTCGAAATGGAAGTCCAGTGTTGCCATTGGCTAGATCAGGCCATATAGTCCTCGGCCGCTGTCGTCCATAGCGATTTTGTGGTCATTGAGAATTTGTCTTCTTTGTTTTTGGTCCTTATTCCCATCTTTCACATGTCTTATGGATTTTATGCTCTTTCATATTTGCTTGCCTTGTTCATTTTATGCATCTTAATAAAAGTCTGTTTACTCTGCACTTCCTACAGTTTTCAAAAGTGAAGGTTTTTTGTCCACGTTTTCATAATCCCATGTTTCACGGGCCTGTTCACATTCGAATGATGTTAAAGGAATGTAATTTTACCAATTTCAAAATACCTGGTGGTAGCACCATTCATTTTTTGAGTTTTCAGAACTGTCAGTTGGCAAAAGCAGAAAATGAAGTTACTATCAGAGTGGTATACGCTTGCATGATTTTAATAGCATTACGAAATGTGCATGTGCGTGACTGATACTTTTATCCAAATGTGGCGAAAGTTGTAATAATGAAAGGTACTGTGCGTTGGTGGTGCAGTGGTTAACGAGCTCGTCTGCTAAGTCAGAGACCACAAGTTTGATGCCCATCAGTGCGCACCCAGTGAGTGGGATGGCCAATCATGCGGGTTAAGTTTTCCTGATAAGAGAGATGTCAAAATTTGGATTTTCCAAAAGGGTGATTTGATAATGCTGCCCACTAACCCAAAATGGATGTTAGAAAACGCATTTCTAAATGGGTTTGGGAAGTATAGAGGTGTCTTGGTAGCAGCCCCAAAAGTTTAGCATATATGTTTGCATCAACGTTCTTGTACAATGTGTCGTGTCCCAACCCAACTATTCTTACTTAAGAATCCAGTTGTGACAATTTCCCCTTATTTGTTCCCACGGCTCCCCATGTCTCTAACATGATGATCTTAATCAACCCAATTATTAGAGAATGAAGCAGGAAGCTAATTGGTTTTATCTAGTTCAGGCGTCACAATTCCAAATGTTGATATTCGTACTTTACGTTAACAAAGGTTCGACTTAGTTTATCTGGCCCCTGGGTTACTGCTGTGCGCATACTACACTTTCCTAACAGTATGAACCGACAACTGTTGATTAACGTCTGCCATATCACTGAAATGGCTTTCTCTTATTCTCTTTATATCCGGTTTGCTTTTCACTTCTAACACCATGTGTGATTCTTTTCCTCTTTTTCCCTCCTTCCAGATGGGAGATTTCGTGGATTGATACGTCGTCTGAGCAGCACCAGCAGACAGCGAAGCAGTCAACCACGGCAGCCAGCGGTGGAGTTGAGGTGGCTGCTGGAGACAATATTGCCGCCAGGAACGGTGTCGGAGAGGAGGATGAGGGTTCTGGTTTGAAATCCGCCAATTCTAGTCCCAACTTGGACTTGAGTCCTGCTCTTGCTAGTAATGGCCGTAATTTCTTCCGCCTTTTTTATCTCTCCCTTCCGTGCCTTTTTACCTATTCAGATTTGTTTGCTTTAATGCGTAATCGTGCATAGAGGCGTCTTGAAGGTAAACACAAAGTTCGCACTATTATCTACCTCAATCAGGGCAGTCTAAGGCGTGCAGATTATTTGTTCTATTTCCAGAATTTTGATGGGAAAAATCGCTGAAAATAATTAGATTAATACTTAAATTTGGCATGCAAACGTCCCGAGTAATTCTACAGTTAGTAGCTTACTTCTGAGGGAGGGCACTTTAGAAGTAGTAGAAAGGTCTAATTATGTGTCGCCGCCAGACTCTGATTTTTATCCCTTTGTGTTGTAGAAGGTGGTCATCGTCACCTTGTGGCTACTGACGAGCTCTTTGGAGCAGTGAGCAGCAGTAGCAGCAATTCGAGCTCAAGTAATTCAAGCAGCGCGGAGGAGGAGTCTGACGTCGAAGAAGGCGAAGGGGCTACCGTCACCAAAGAAGATTCTGCTCTTCCAGCTGCCGTCCTCTCTCCTGACGCTGCGCGTATGGAGGAGGCTGATATCGGTGGAATGGACGATGGTGTAAGTCAGATCCCTTCTGTTTTTTATTTTTTATTCAGGCTGTAGAATTTAGCTAAGCTCTAACGTCTGTATCTCCTTTCGATCCTTACAAAGTGAAGCTAAGAAAGGGATTTGGCTTTATTTAGCGCATAGAGAGAAAGCTGAAGGAGTGTGAGAGACTTTTTGAGTGCGAAGATGCAGGATACGCTGCGTGTGTACATGGCCGTTTATAAAGGGAGACAGTCTAGATACAGTGGAGTTAGGGCGCATAGGTTGAGGCTCGGCGATAACGTTTTCCACTCCCTGTGGAATGTCAGTGTCAGTCGATTATCTGAGTTAACTGTATGAGGGCCCAATGTGCTGTAAGAGAGACCATTATTGTCGTTGTGATTAAATTCATTGCTAGGTGATCACAACACCTTGAGCGTAAAACTAAACCTGTTGAGGATTATAATTAAATTTAATAAAGTGACCTTCGGGAGTTGATACTGATGGTATCTAGCTACTCTCATAAATTTACTCTTTTGTCCTATTTACAAGAGGATACATGAACAATTCTCTGAAGATTTATGTTTTGTGCTATTCGTCTTCAGAGCTTTAGGATTTCGGGTAGGAGGGAGGTCACACATGTTGAAATAGGTCTTCTTTGGACCCGGTTTGGATTTTGAATATGCGGATACGTATGGGGATCCATGACACTGCATTGTTGTCTCGCCTAAACTCACTAGGTGCAGAAGAATACAATATATATTTAATCTAAACGTGCAAAAAAAATTTTCTTGAACAAAGAAGATGTAGTTCATAACTGCATTATATCTCTCACATCACCTTAGCTCTCTTATTAGTAGCGAATTCGGAACTTGCGTTGCCATTTATTTCGAATTGCCAGTCCCATAGAACGCCATCTAAGTTATTCCACAGTAAAAATTCGAATTTTGTCGCCAATCGTTGTACATTCTCTCTTTTGGATCAGCACGACAAAAGAGGTGCGGAAGGCGCTGCAGATGAGCAGATGAAGACGGCTCTACTCCTCTCAGACTCGGAGTCGACTGAAGGAGATGACGAATTTGATGATTACTCTGGCGTGAACAACGCCCCCAGTCCGCATGAGCTCGCCGACCGCTATCAGCGACAACTTCAGGCACAGCAGGAGGCCAACGGTAAGTCGGTCTTTCTTTCTACCCATCAACATTCTATAAGATGAACCTCTTCATATAACTGACGATCTTCACCTCCAAACAGAATGGAGTAGAGAATGACCGTTTGTAGAAGAACTTTATTAGGTACAATGTGAGAACTCAGAGGGGTGAAAGAGATTGTGTAAGACCGCAGTGCATATGTTTACAAGGCTGTTTATATATAAATACAGTTCAAAAATGCATACAGGGGGAGGTTGATTGGAGTCTTGACAGTTTTCCTTCTAACGCATTCATAGCCTGATCGATTGATTCAGTTGACTGGCTATTTTGTGCAGACTCAACGTGTTTTTAAACAGATGTTCTTATCTGAACACAAGTTTTCAATGAAGTTGTGGCCAGCCTAGAGGTAAGTGCAGATGGAGAACGTTTTTATCAAGGAAAAGTGTAATTAATTTGTCCGAGGACATACACGAGGACAAAAGTTGAACGGCTTTGAATTTTGCCTTTTTTGTCCATAGACTGGAATAATCGATATACTCCTAAAGGGCTGTTGGTTTGGCATTCGGACTATCGGCAACTATCATTGGTTGTTTGAAAATCTTTTCCAATTTTTTTGCTAGAACATCAGGGGTTGTTATTTGTCCCGATTGTGAACGGTGGGTAGAAATACTGCACAAGAGATCTCTTCTGGCCTCTCTGTTTTAAAGTTTAACTTTGGAACAATGGGGTTTTTAGGTGAAATGGAGGTGAGAGCTTAAAAAGGCCGTCGATAGTTGAGGAATGAGGACAACTTAGTTGGGTCAGACCGACTGTGACTCAGCGGGTATCTCATATTTATGTCAGTTCATAATGCCATAGGAGAGTCTCAAATGTCTAACGGCGCAATATTAAGATCGATCTGCTTCACTGTAGGAATTTAGTGTGAAGAAAATAGATGAAGATTCTCGTAAATAAATCATTTACAATTGAAATAAATGCATGAAATTTAATGAAAAATCAGTTTCATTAGATTCATTGGATTGATTTAGATTAGATCAATCAGTGATGTGTTGATATTCCTCTCAAGGGGTGATAAACGAGGACAATAAAGGTGATTAATTTTCACTCCAAAGACGAAAGTAATCTGTATGTTTCTGATTATCTACTCTTCGGTTCATTGGATCTGTATCTGTATCAATTGGACGCTTTTGTTTACCTTCGAATTGACAATGGAGGCTTTTAGCTTTGATAAAATGGGGATTTTGTCTGGGAAAAATTCAGAATTTGCTTTTCTGGAATGCACTTGTCAGTTTGCTTTTGAATTGCAGGTTTTTGGTAGGGAAATATTTCAAAGGAGACTATATCTTGTCTCTTTGTTTTAGTATTGAATGTTTGAGTAATTGGATTTGATGGAAGTAGTATGGGTTCGGTAGTAAGATCATCATAAAAAGAAGCCATTATCGGGTAGTTTTATTGCTATAAAACTTTTGAAAAGAACAAGTCTAGTGGACAATATAACTGGGGAATGCATATAGGGAAATCGAATGGAAGTTGATGCCGAAGTCCTTTTTTCTCTTGCAGATGAAGCAACAGCGACGGCGGCAGCGGAGATTGAAGAGGAGTTGAATGTTGAAGACGTTGGCGACGAAGAGGCGGCCACGATGGCGCCTCATCATCACGGTGGCGACGACTACGGTAGTTGTATGGACATGATAATGGACGAAGACGAAGACGACGATTTTGTTCCCGCCGGAGGCGAACTATTGGCTGATGATGAAAGCGTCGCCATCTACCAACAACATGATACTGATCCTCTCGACACCACCGCCGTTCCCTACCGACATTCTGGTGCTGCTGAAGATGTGTTCGGTCATCTCTCCGAAGAAGACGATGAGGGGAGCCATTTATTCTAACTCCTCTTTTCTCTCTCCTTATTTTTTTACCATATATCCTTATGTTTGTATATGTACTTTCGGTCTTTCATCTGTCTGTTGGGAATAAACTTATGTATATAAATAGTACGTCTTGTTCTTTAACTGTTTTTGCCTTTTGGTTTTGTTGTTGTTGAAGGGGCTATTTTGAGATTACATTCTAAAGGTCGCATGGTCTGCTATTAGACGCCAATGCTGATAATTTATGTTCTATGGACGAAAGCGTCCAGGCATCCTTTTCTCTGTGTGTACTTTCAGTTGTTCATCTACTACTTTTACACGAAATTATTATCGTCACCCGCTGTAATACAAAAATTTTACAAATTCTAATTGTAGGAAGCAATTGAAAAAGGTTAACAGGAAGTTTGGTTAATTAGGAGAAGGGAGGGGGCAGGGGAACAAAGGGATGTTAAGAGCAACGTCAAGGTATCAAAAAGTCTAAATTGATATCCGGATTCGAGTTTACACTTCTAAAATTCATTTTTCACAATTCTTTCCACTTCTCCAAATAAGTGTCTACGATGCTCTACTTATTAACCAGTTTCTTGAATCAAGAAGGATCGATCTTGCTGCTTTTTTTCTGATTAATCTTACACGAAATTTTTGGTGATAGCTCAACAAAGGGGGATGGGACACCTAAAAATTTTGAGTTTACAGAGCCTGTAAGTTGTGTTCACTCAAGGTGTGTCAATTTCTATTCATGCGAAATAAACCTTGGCTTAGAAGTAGTCTTTCTTATTCTTCAGTTATTGTTCATTTGTGCTCAGAGGAGTTGTGTTTGTTTACAGTATAAAATTTCTGTGATTGGTTTTTTGCCACTGGATGATAATGTGGATTTTCTGAAAGCATTTTTTAAATGAAATTGAACATAATTGAGTATCTACATGGTTAATGGAGATCGGACTTCTTATGTTCTTTGGTCTCATCTCGAATAAAGTTGGGATTATATGAAGTGTCTATTTGGAGAAAAACCTATTCGGTGCTTATTAAATTATCATAGCTTGTTCCCATTGGCTCACTGATTACGTACAATTTTTCTAGTTCTTCATGTTTTTAAAAGACGGGGTTGCTTTATCTGTCCATATATTGAATTTGACAAAAATAGCAGTTATCAACGGTTAAAAAGGTCAAAATGTCAAAGTCTGACTGTAGATTCTTGCTTGAAGTGCTTGGATGGTATAGAAGGGAGGTATCAGAACAGTTGCATTCTCTTAGTTAATGGTCCTGAGCAAACGGCAAACATTACGTGCTTAGCATAAAGTACAATCGACAAAAAGTTATTTAATAAATTTTTGGCTTTCATTCATCTTAAGATTTCAAGTCGTTCTCATTGGGATTTATTTTCATTTAATGCGTATTTCCTGTCCGAATGTTTTGTAGAACTGTTTTAACGATAGGTGAGACATGACTGCCCGCACAGTTATCTGATTTTTTGGTTCATTTTGTAATCTAATTAATATTTCCATCAAATTTGTGACTTTTTTAGCAATTTCAATGGACTTTCTGATTCCTGACTCAGTGATAAAGAAACTCAGCCTTGATCAAAGCATCAACATATTTCAAGATTCTCTTCTTCTACTTTGTTCTGGCCTCGCGTCGGAAGAGTAAATTTATTGGCATTTATTATTGCTCCCCCTTCTTTTAGAACACGAACAATCGTATCCGAATTACTTCTTAATGCAGCCAACCGAGCTGCAGTGGAAGAAGAGAGGCAATCGACGGTAAGTGTTGCCTATTTCCGACCCTGTGAATTGCTCAGTCTCAGTCGTCTCCACATTCACTCAACGCCACCCTTTGATTTTGCCAATTGGGACTCCATTCGCTTCTAGTGAGTTAACTGCCATAATCAAGAATCTAAATACTCTACTTAAATATAATAAGTAGATAATCTTTTTCGATTTAGTGATAAGTCTACAGAGGACTCTCTTATCAGCTTCTTCTCTCAGATACATCTCACCGACAGAATTCCAAATCTCATCGTCATTGAACAACTGGATCGTATTATCGGCTCGGAGGTAAGTAAAAAATCAAACCGACCATTTTTATACGTCGATAGTCGAGGTTTTATTTGAAATAGCTCAAGGCCTCTAAGGAGCTCGGTGGTGGCACTGGCATTAACTTTTAACAAAATTGATTGTCTCCAAACATCGAGTGTAGTCCATACAATCTTTGCTTATACTACAGAGATAGACTAGATGTGCAACCTGGATGACTTGGGTGATTAGAGATGTAGACCCTCTATTATCAAAGCAATAATGGATGGTTTGAGAAAGTCGTATTATAAGGCTGTTTCTACTAAGCTTACCTATCAACGTTATCTTGATTAAGGATAAAAGATTTTTTTCATTTAAGTTTCAATTTCCTATTTCAATTAATATAAAATTGACAATTAAAATGACATCCTCGCCAAACTTTTATTCTTTATGTAAGGTTCAATTTTATAATAACAGCATAGTTATTATATTCTGACGCTAAATTTCACGAAGTAATTTACAGATTCATGGGTGAAGTTATGTTCATGATACTCCGAGCTTGTTGATCGAACTCCGTAGTTGGTTATGCCATCCCGATTTGCCTGTGTCTTCTTAGAGTTGGTAGGCGGGATTAATAGAGTTTACTAGAATTTACTCTAATTTGGTAAAAGTGAGACTCAAAGCAAGATCAAGTCACTGTGACGAATCACGTTGGCAGTGATCTCTTTCATATGTTTGGTAGAATTTGGGATGACAGACCGTTCTGCAAATGCATCGCTTATTGATATCAGCCTATTTAATAAGTTTAAGCTATATTACCATGCAAAATACAGCATAAACTGTGGGAAATTTTTATCATTACCGTCATAATTGTCATTGCAGTTATGATTGTGCCTTTGATTTTCCACAATTTGCTTCAAATGATCAACTTATTGAGGGAAATAGATTGTTATTTCACAATTGCTTATTCATTGTTATTAAGAATGAAAATCGCAGTTACCATAATCTTGTCATTACAAGGACATGACATAATAAATGCCCCATTATTCCAATGATGAATCTTCTTCAATTGTGTTATTGCTAAAAATTAAGTCTTACTCGTCAACCTAATCTTTACTAAAATTTCCTGACCTGACCCTCATTCTGTTGTTAATTGTTGTATAAATTCGTGTGTCTAAATTTTAATGTTAAATCTATATTTCACTTGGCTCAATTTATCCTTCCTGCCTCTCCCCTCTTCCTCAGTACAAGTTTTCATGTCTCTCTGTCTACTTTTTGTTTGGAGCTATAGTGCAATAATTAATCAGTCACTTCCCCACTTTTCGACATTCTCTCGAACAAAATGAAAAATGCCACACAACAGACGCCTCCCGCCCTGTCCGAAAGTGACGATACGCTGTAAGAACACATTTTAGGTCGAAGAATGACATTCTGAAGCGCCGGATTGTGTTTGAATTTTATTTTGCGTGGGCGGTTGCTTCAGTGATCAAGCCTTCTGTTCTTGAATTCAAATAGCAGAAAAAAAGGAGGAAGGTTTTCCTGCCACTGTTTATTTAATCGGGCCGCCTCCGGCATTCCAGTTGCAATTTACACTCTTTTTTCCTCTGCCACCCTCCACCAAAGTGGATTTTTATTCTCTCAATCGTCTTCCCTTCTCTATTAACGTAAACACACACACACAGCTGTGAATTTGTGAATTTTCTCTCTCATTGTCCATATTTGTTTACCCAAGACCTTACACGCACTCTGCGTGTGTAGTGCAGTGCTCTTTCCGCACACGTATTGTGTCTTGTTTGCTTTGGGAATTTATCAATAAGTCAAATGCGTACGATTCTAAGGATCTGTAAGCATGATCGTAGGCGTGACGTATTCGAGGCTGCGTGAAAAGATCAAGAAGACCCCAGAAGGATCTCGTGTTCGCTGTATCACATCATGGTATGTTGTGTGCTAATTGTAACTGTGAGGAGACAAAAACTAACGTGACGGTAAGATTAACTGTCCAGAATTCAGATATCTGGGTATCACACTTAGGAAACAGGTAAAAAACGTGGTTAGTGGTTCTTGGTTGGATCATTATTAATCTAAAGAACTGTACACATGTTTGCCGGACAGTGCAAATCGACCTATTTGGCCTGCTGTAGATGAGACGAGGCAGACTAGACTGCCTGATTTTTTCCCATTCGCCTTGTGATTTATTTGGTTTTATTCATTTTTGATTAATCACGAGGTGTTCCACTTTCTAGTTCGCCGAGATTTTGATAACACCTACTTTCTGATAATGACAGTGATGATGCTGATAATGTCTAAAGCTTCAAGAAGGATATGTTTACCTTTAAGTAGGAATTATTTAGCCAGTAAGAGTGAGGAAGTTAGAAATTTGGAGAACCCTACTTCATCTGAGCTCGTTCAATTTAAATTCCAGTCTAACTTGTCTTTGCTTTTAATCATCGCGTTCTTCTTATAAAATACCCGGGTGATACTATTTCATTTGATTTCAGATGGCTTTTCATTTTCTGTTTAACAAGCGGGGGAGTCTAGAAATTGGTCATCTTTGGGTTTGTAGTGATCGATTGGCCAGTGTCTTTTCATCTCGCTTTCATTTACATGGAGTCTAAAAATGTCACTTTTCTTTTAGTCATGGTTGATGTTTAATATTGTGAATCCAGCATCTAACTTTTCCTTCTATCTCGCCATACGCTTGAAGTTGCCTCAACCCACTCTTTGTTTGTGTGCTGATTTAGAGGTTTTCCGTTTTGTTAAATTAATATTTGCCCTATCGAGCTATTTAGATCGAATATCCTAAATGTGAGCTGCATTTTACCCGCGCTGTTATTCTTGGGTAGTTCCGGATGTACACCTTTGCGGCTTTTGAAATTAAACATTAAGCGAACACAGATTTCCGTCCATGAAACCGAACTGATTTAGACCACCTCGAAAGTCTTGGAAACATAGCTTTGACTATTTGTAATTATGAAATTTTCTACATTCCCCTCCTGAAACCCACATACCGATCAAATTATTTATTTATAATACTAAACCCTGAAATATGTCAATAGACCTGGGTAGTGTGAGGTTTCTCCGAGTAGGATCTCCCTTCCCTACATAACTTTGTTTTTTCTTTCAATTTAGGTTTCTCTCAATTGTTCTTTTCTTTCGTATAAATCACTTTGTTTTGGTTCGTGTTTAGTTGGGAAGAGATTAGGGAAATCACTTTTTACAACCTAGCGACAGAATCATAGAAGTATCTCCATGGATGGCCATACGAGATTCCTCTACTCCATACGTCCTTCATTTGTTTCTGTAATGTTTTTCTGGGTCTTTTTGACTCCTTTTGCTGCTTTTTCATATTTCTTTAAAGTCCGCGCTTCTAAAGCTTGTTGAAGAAATACGTTTGAAATTGTTACCCGTTGCAATTATTGCTTTCTAAAGTGGGCAAAAATATGCCTTTCCAATATAATCCAAGTATAAAATAATTTTAAAGGTCATTTTGCTGTGCCTAATACCTTGATTCATAATTTTCTCAGACGTTTGAAATATGTTCAATGGAAACTGTAGTCAAAGGAACTAATAATTTCTGAATGTCTTAGGAATTGCTTGTTAAATCATGAAGGCGAGCCGAAAAATTCTGGAGTTAGCTTTTAGGAAGTTGAAGTGATATTGCCTAAAGTGTTCTCTCTATTTTAAGCGTGGAGACTTCCTGGTCAGACTCCATGCTCTGACGAGTCTATTTACCGACAGTCTGGAACATCTTCATTGGCGCCGAAGAAGCAAGCCTACTCCATCCCTGAATACTTCTACATCTTCTAAATCATCTCTCTGTCGTCTGCTAGTTAGCTGCACCTTGCCTGCCACAATCTGGTCTGGCCAATCATCTCTGCCCCCCAATCTCCTTTCTCATGGACTCCGACGGGCCTGTATCTTCAGTGCCGAAGGTTTGTCTCGCCATTATATTATGTTTTTATAACCCATCGCAAGACTACATTACAGTCATGTGACAGTATTCGTGCTTGGATAGTAGAAAAAGTAGTTCGTCGGCGGCACATTACACCCCGTGCTCGTTAGTCAATTCAAATGTCACGGGTTCGATTCCCATCGGCGTATGCCCAGTGAGCAGAATGGTCGACCACACTAGTTAGTCTGCCAAACATGGAGGGTGACAGGACCAGATCTTTCATCAGAGTAGCTCTATGATACCACTCTGTACTCAAGATGAGAGCTAGGAAGCCCCTTTCTTAATGGGCTTGGGAATTATTATTATAATAAAATAAATTCAAGGGGTGATGATCAACCGTGCGGCAGTAAAAGAGTTGATTGAATGTGTCTTTTCTCATAAGAGCGGCTCCAGGATACCTTCCTTCTCTGAAAACTTGTTCTAATAGGCTTGAGCAGTTCGATAAGCATCAATCTTCCGGAGGATATGAGAAAGTATTGAAGTTCCAAGACCGGCTGTCATAATTAAATAATCCGTGAATGCGTAGTGGACATCGATGTCGAGAATTTGTTTATTAATTTGGAAAAAGAAGCATGAAATTGAAATTTTGGAATGCGAACTACCCATCTGGAAATTACTATGAGGTCCGAATTCCTAAATCTAATGAAGTAAGAATCTTCAATACGACTTCGTTCTCAATATTTTTGTTGATCTCCTCCTTTAACTTACCAATAATAGACTTCACTTACATGCCACAATTAAAGATCTCAAAAGTTAACTTGTTTGCCTTGATATGGACTATAAATAATGAGGGATAAAAGTGTCGAAACAATGGCAGAGTATCGAAAGAGTCTTGCCTAAGTCGATTTTTTGAATTAGGTGACATTGTTTGCTTAATGGTTACTCCACTGCTCTTTGTACCAAAATTCAAATTTCCCGGCTTTGTGAATGCATACCTGTTCACGACGTGTAATGCTTATTGACCAAGTGATAAATTTGGACGCTTAGTCATTCTATTTCAGAACATGTTTTGTCTGTCAAAATACTAACAGAATTTCATTAGGCTGATTGATTTTGGCTCCACTGAAGGGCTTACTGACTTTTCGTCTTTTGGAGTTTCGAAATTGTAGTGAAAATGGCAATATCGACACGGAGACTTTCTGCGGATGTGAGCTTCCCCCTTACTCCTATTTTAGTACTCTCTTCCACTCCTGCATGTACCTCCTCTTTGATCTTCTAGCTTCTTCCGTTTTTGCATTGAAAAACTTATAAAGAAAATTCAAATAAAGAGTATATCTTTCAAAACCTCAAGGTCTGTGGAATTTGGCTTGCTTTTCCACTAGTAAGAAGTAATACTAATCAAATTTATTTCAAGCTTTACTCTCCAGATACCTCACTCGAAAAACAATGCATCTCTAAGATCTGCCATATCTTGAATAATCCTTCTTTGCGTAATATCTTTCATCGCTGGTTAATGGCTTACGGAACTCGGCTATGTTAAAACTCTAGGCTGTAATCAACCAACCAACCAACCACTGGGAGTAAAAGGTCAACTAAAGTGTTAGAACCGACTCTTATTAATTAAAAGCCGGTCAAAAGGCACTGAACGTCGTAGAAAAGCATTTGCTGCAATCCAGGGGATAAAGCGTGAAAATTGAATTTTGGAACGTGAGCTGCCCATTTGGACAGTGTTGCACAACCCGAAGCCAGAAAATCGAATCAAAAGACGCCTTGATACCTTGACGCTGCTCTCAACATCTTTTGAAATGTTTGTTGAACTTTCTGCTAAACGACGTCAATTCCTTTTAAAAATCAAAACGTCAATAAAGTTGTACGTATTCTTTATGTTTGAATTTTTTCTGAATGTGTATTATAATTTGCTATGCTTCTTTCGGCTTCCATTTTTAACATCCTCTATTACAACCTCATTTCCCATTCCGTAACATAGTTTTGAATACATGGCCATGCGGCAGGTCGCAGTGCTGTGCGCATGGGGTTGAATGTCTGAGTGTAAAGACCTTTTATCCCCTTTCTCCCTCTTTGCTTAGGCAAATGCCTCCTCCAAATTGACTGCACAACCTTTCCAATTTTATTTCCATTCTCCATCACCTTTGATTTTGTCTCTGTTGAAAATTTTTCACATTTTGTTCCTTTTTTCTCTTTATAGACGACTCTCACTTTTCACTGGCCGACATTAACGGGGCATTTGAGTTCAAACTCCTCCTGAAAGAGGTGAGAGAATTATTTTTCTCCTCTTTTCTCTACGACGCTGATCTACTTCGTCTTACTCAACCGCCAACTAACTCCCAATGAAAGTTGCCCTTCTCCTCTGGTTTTACATTTTCGATCATAGAGGTTATGCGCATCAGAATTCCCCTTCCTCCTTTTTGCCTTCCTCGGACGGAATAAAACAACAAACAGTTATGAGCATTGAAAAATTTTTTGTGTTCTCGATTTGTTTGTCGTTGTAACCGCAGAGTAAGAAGAAGTATACGTGACATAGTTGAGTCGAATGGAGCTGGTAAAAACGTTGTATGAATAAGTATTTATTAAGGAAACTCTCACAGATAAAGCGTCACGTAAGTGAAGGACATAAATGTCCCTAAAAGTCAAAAAGATGGGCTAGAAAGAATTAAGTAGCAAATCAGTGAGAAGAAGCGACCATTTTTCCACAATAGTCATTAACCTCTCCAGCAGTAAGTTGTTCACGTTGAGTAGAGCTAACTTTAAGTCATCAATCATTTTGTTATTCTACCCTGTGGAGCATTCCAGTGGGTCCGTAAGGACTGACCGGGTTGCTAGTTTAGACTATTTCTAATTCCTCGGTGGCAACGTCCTTAGGGAGTCATGATGTTGGACATTCAATAAGCTTCTCAATATCTGAGAATCTATGTACTGTTCGTAGTGGGTATTTAAATCTAGATCCTTTGATTTGGACAAATCAGTCTGAACAATGTGCGGGTACGTTTTTTCCGAAAAAATAATCATCGGTTGAACTTCAAGTTGTTACTATTTGGTGAATACTATTTTTTCTACAAATAATCTTACTGGAAGTGAAAAAAGGGTTTTGAAAAAACACACTTACGTCTTCTTTATCCGGATCACAGTAGACCGCAGCCCAGCAATATCTGGTGGGTAGAAAAATCATAGCGGTGGGACTTTGTATTACAAATAACCCCATTTTTGGAGACAGAACCACCTTTCTTTTACAAGACTTGAAACATCTGAAAATGTGGCACCTCAAGTGGTTCGTATGGAGATTTGATAAGCAGTACTGATGAGTCCATTTAACTAAAGATCGTACCAATTAGATACGAAGTGGACAATAGGATTCGTAGCTTTCAAATTCTAGTACATTGAGAAAGAGCTCTGCAAATCTTAATGAATATTTTTTCTGCACTTGGAAATTCGATCAATGTTTCGTTCACCGCATAATTCACTATGTAGGATCGCCATTCTGGCTAAGACGTAAATAGCTTACATTTGCTTTCATGTAATCTAAATGCTTCTACTATTCAACATGGTAGGCGAAAACTTCCTTCCGTGTAGTATTAAAGAAAAGAAGATGTGGGGGAGGATGGGAGGGGAGGGGGCGCCTGAATAATAATCGGACACTTCCGGTGATTAAAATGTGAAATTCAGCCTGAATCAAGCCTTCGTAGTCTGTTAAGAACTCCAAATTGACAAACCCTTCTATTTTTGATCCTAAATTCAAACATGGGAGAACTGGGTGATTGTCAGACTGGGTTTCTAGAGTCCACCTGTTGCATTTCTTAAATCAAACTATTTGACAAACTCAAGAAAGATACAAGCTTGCTATGAGAGAGCTTAACTCAGAACGCTGATATTGACAACCTCGAGTGCCTAACTGAAAGTGCCTCAGTAGGAAATTAGATTAAATGATTAAATCAGGTGAATTCAATATGAACAAATCCAGATGCGCTGTAATCCTCGAGGACTTATTTTTAACCGTCTTGGTTGAAAAGAGATTGGGACTAATAACTGAGGCAACACTGGTGAAGTTTTATTGGTTGAGGCGATTTTTCCCAAATTTTAGTTTTCACCTGGCGCCAAAAACGTGATATTGAACAGGAAGTTCTTTTCACATCAAAGATGGATTTTGGATTAAAAAGTTGTCCAACTTTCAAAGCGTTGTAATTTGTGTAGGAAGAAGAAATTGAAATGCCTTTTCAACAGTCAAAATTTGAGATGTTGGGGAGACTATTTTCGAGACCGTTTCAGAGGGGAAGATATGGTCTCAATTCTGCATCCCAGGAATCAATTTAAATTCGATTAATAGCAGACTAAGAATTTTGAAAGATTAATGAGCGTTCGGTATATGTTATTTTCCTCCTATTCTATTTATTCGATACGCTAGCAGTTTTATTACAAATCTTTCGAGGTGCGGGTATATAAGGTCGTGGATAATGCCCCACTTGTTTAAGCTGTGGAGTGCACAACGCCATCAAGGGTGTCCAATAGGATCTCACACACATGAGCATTCTGGAAAGTGCGGTGTGCTACCGATCGCCTATTGAGCTAGCGGGGCGTGAATGTACTGGCCTTCTGGCCAATCATCTATCAATATTTGGGTCGTGTAATTTTATAATGATTAATTATTTGCAGTAAACTTTTTCTACACGATACCTCCCGTGTTCTCACCATTTTGGACGTAACCTAGTTAAATTTTGGAGCAATTTATACTGAACGATCTGGTAAAGTCATGTTTTACTTGTCTGCAATTGATTGGCCTACTAAGAGGATTATCAAGGCTTGGTCAGAGGCTCGTTTGTGTAGCATTCGCTACAAATATTATGTTCGCGAATAGCCAGTTGGCAGTTCATTACTAAATGTCTGTTGGAAATTGCTAGACGTTCAGTTTCAAATAAAGATAGAATCCCAAATATGGCACTTTTCGGGCACATTTTGCAAAAATTACCGAATTTTGAGTCAGCACGTCAAACATTTATGTGAAAATCTCGGTTACTTATGTAGGTGACGTGTTTAGTATTGACAAATTGTTTTGAGCAAATCAACCGACGCCATGGCATGTGTGTTTACCTGTTCGAGTTATGACTCAAGCAATTTTAATGCGATCACTAAGTCCAACAGCATCCTATCAATAAATTCCACCAAAAGGATCATCTCTAATATCAACGACTGAATTAACCAAACTAATGAAAGAAAATTCTCAAGTTCTCATTTGACCTAATTTCATTAGTCTGATTGGAGTTATTGTGTTCTTGTGTTATTGTTTGTCATTCTTTATTGTTGCGTGAGGGCGAAATTTTCTTTATCATTTTACCTTCCCAATTTGAAAACTCAGTGCGACTTTAAAAACGCGTCTATAATTTTGAATAAGTTCAAGAATGTTTGTTGAATTGTTAAATTATGACGAATTTCATTATAATAAGAAGGTGAGTATATTGTCTATAAGGATAAAATTTTCGATAGTTCTTTTACAAAAGTTGTTGATATGCAGAAATAATAATGTCACAGGTGAGCTTGTTTACCTTGCCCGGCTTTAAGGGGAGACATGAATATTGGCGGCGCATGAATCACTCTGATCAATTAATGACCTGAATAGAAATAATGTTCAATCAATAATCATCCTGAAGCCAATAGATCAGTGAAGAGTACAGCCTTGCCAAGTCTGGCCGAGGGAATTCCGGGCGCACCAGAACATTCCGGAAAGTGCGGTCTTGACATCGATCGCCTATCGAACAAGCGAGGTCGGGCGTGCGAATGTCTCCCAGCCTATCAGCGATCAATATTCGCGCTGCGTTGAATTAATTGTAGGCAATTAATTAGCATTTTGGCAGCAAATTTTCTTTACATCATACCTTCTGTGTTTTCGCTACTTTGGACCTAGCCTAGGTAGTTTTGGTGGCAATCAATGCTAGATGACTCCACTAATGGCTAGTTGTACTTGTATTATCATAAAGCATCCTCGTTTGGAAACTTTTCACGATTAAAAGTCATCAATACTCGTAAAATGAGTTTGGTGAGAACTGTTGCAGTTGAAGTATTCATCTATCTTCAATAAATTGATCAGAATCTCACTTCACAAACGGGTTTCTTTAATTTATGCAGAAGATGAGATTAGGTGCGCTCCATTACCATCTGAATTTGATTATACCTCTAATTCCTGCCGTCACAGCCTTAAATGTCGTGAAATGTTCGAAATAAAGAACGAGTTGTCATAATTCGATGAATTAATTTCCCCGACTTAAGCTGAAGTTAAACGAACCTTATTTAAACTGTGATCAACTCAATTTAAATTCTCGAACTGTTCTCATGTGGTCCCAGCCAATGATGTTTCACCTGGTTTAAAGAAAAATTATATGCTAATTTGAAGGATAACTGTCATTACGTATGATTAGCCCAGTGTAATAAAGTATGCTACAGATTCCCATGCACAAAGGGGGAAAGAGAGTGGGGTTGAAACTGATGAGTCTAATCCCCTAGCCAGACGGTAATTGATATAAATCAGAATCTACTGATACGCTTAGAATTGGGTTCGGACAGATAGCCACTGACCAACTATTAATAGTTATCAGGTTCCGTATCAGACGTGGCAGAATATGACTGGTCAGACAATGGACTAATCGATGGATGATGATTGGCATCACCATGACGAAACCTTCAATAATTATGACGTGGAATTGGTACTGCACTTTTGGTGCATACAATGTATTTTTTTCGTCTTCCTTTCAAATGCACAATTTAATTTGGTTACCCCAGTGGGGGAGTTAAGCGTTCTAATCAAATTGTCTCCGTAATTAATCGTGGCGTTTCTATGACAAAGCCCTGGGAATGAATCGACCTTATCATTAAAATTCAATTAAATTTTTTATTTCATTTTTTAAAATATATTAGCTTATCATAAGATAATCGGGGAATAAAAAAGGAAATTATTTGAAGGAAGCTGAAGTATTGTTTCCTTACTCTTCCCCTAAATTTTCTTTCGAAGCAGGAGTTAACTTAAAGGACATCTTTTTGCAAAATTATCTTCTACGATTTTATACTTGCTTTAACTGAGTACGGCCGCCACATTTTACCCTCTCTATCAACATGGTGAAATCACAGTTGCAGGATCTCGATTACCGATCATCGCCTCTCCTTCAGTGGTTCAGTTTATTGCCTGTGTAATCCCACGCACATCGATCTCATGAAACGCGGTGCAAGCGCTCGGCTCTTGAGCTCTCTCACTCTGTTTCCACTTTGTTCTTCATCTCGTTTTCAGATATCTTTTCCCACTCTCTCGCCCTTATCCTCTGCCGTTCATTACATTTTGATTCATCTCGCCCCCACATTCTTGGTCTCCGGAAACTGTTTATCTGTTGTTTGCTTACCTGTTATCCGTTGCAAGGACCCTCAGTGTCCAATTTCCGGTTGTCTTAACTCTTATGAATCACAAGAACGATTGAAAGAACATATCTCAGAATGTCATCCTCAGTTTTGATATCGAATTCATTGCGTGTCATTTCAAAAGATCGTTTTGAAAGCACCAACATGAGTTCTTCGGGATAAGAAGAGAAGAATAAAAACAGCTAATTCTCATGGACTGAACTCCCTCTTGGACCCTTTCCCAAAATCATTTCCTCTCCGCGGTACCTATACATCCTCTTTTCCCGTTAGTATTCTTATAAATTAATGAACATATATGTGTATAGTGAAGTGAGACTTTTTGCTGCCTTAACCTTGTTCTCAGCATTTTTTTATGCCCCCAACGTTGACAAGGCAACTTTCTATTAATCGACTTCATTAACTTCCCACAATGGAAATGTACAACCTTTTGTATTGCTGTAGGTAGAAACAAAAATAAAAACACAGTCTGAAGCGGAGACTTGCCTCTGGAGGGGCTTTGTAGGTATCAAAGAGCATTCACGTACAACTCAATTTAAATTTATACAAAGGAGGTTTTTAATCGATCTGTCGATTTAAACTCACTTTGAGTACCGCATTAATAACATTATTTAGTAATATTTTTCGCCAAAAATCTAGAAATTATGCATATATATTTAAAATTGTTCATAGTTGAACCCATTTCATAATGAAGGCCACCGAGGGTTATGACTAAAAGAAAGCGTTAAGTTGACCTTCGAACTTGGAAATATTTCCACAGACGAAAGGCCTCCGGGTACATCTCTCACTTAATATTTCACAACTTTGATTTAAACAAAACCAATTTCTGCTCGACAATTAATTATGGAGGTGTTTTTATTTCGTATTCCTCGAGAAATATTTCCGCCAAACTTTTAAATTTCTTTTATATAATACTATTTAAGATATTTCTGGTTAATTCAAAATGTTTATTTCGGATACATTTTGAACATTAAAATTTTTCCTGAATTTTGATTAGCTTCGACATGTGAAAACTTCTCAACTCACCGCCTTCTCTTAGTATGTTGGAATGCACAGTTAGGGATTAGCTCTCACAATAATTTATCATTGAAAAGCAATTGAGATCGCTTAACGGAATGTCCAGTAACTGATGAAGGGCGGAGGATAACAAAGGTGCTGAGGAGAAAGTCAAGGTATTAGAGAGTCTTACATCGCTTGATTTTTGGAATCGGGTATTACAGTATTTAGTAAATATTTTGTCCGCGCTCCAGAATTCATTTTATAGTACTCTACAGATGGATCTCTTTATCTACTAGACTCAAAGGCTCTTCAGTACGACTACTCTCCGCATTTCAATTCGCCAAACGAAATAATCTTTTTTAAAAACCTTTCTAGGTAATGATTACTAAGCACTTTTCACCCCAGATATAAATTTGAGAGCTCTATGGCTTTTATCATGGAACGTTTGGGAATTTCAATTCTGTTAAATATGAATTCCTCTGAAGTTGGGTTGACGCCTTTTTAAGACTTCACGGATTTAATGTAGCTCTGATCCCGAAGTAAAGCCACTTTAGGAGACAGACGGAATTCGATTGAAAAGTCTCCCAAAAAGCATAAGGCTAACGAGAGACGTAGTGATTTAAAGTCTCATTTATTCCGGACTCATCCATACCAATTTCATGCCGTGTCCCATCATGTCAATACGTTGACTCAATTGCCCCATTGCCACTTATTCGTGTTATGTGTGCTGTACTTCTGAATCTGAAATTCTACTATATCTTCACTTTACTGCTCTACTTTAACACTCACGTGTGTAATTCTACTATGCCAGTCACGTATCCGATTTCCTACTGGTTTACAGTCCTTTCATCCAATCATGTGTTTAGTCCCTTTTCCTATTTACTATTGTCTATAGTTAATAGACCAGCCACATTCACCACAGCAGACCTGAGTCAGAGTGTACAGATACTACAGATTAAGCCATCGCTCTTAATTTGAAACTAAGTTTCAAAGTTGCTGAATTACACAACTTCCTTTTTGTGTATTTTCATTGGAAGGATTCAGAAATCAGAACTTGCTTTTGATGTAAAAGAATTGGCTCGTTAATTCACTCGTAAAATGGTTCATTCATCAGTCAATATGGTACTCTGAAGATTTGCCAAATATGACTCCAGGTAGGTGGCCTATTAATCTCTTTAGACCCATCAGATAAAGCTCTTTTACAAACAGCTCGAAATTAAACACCAGTTCTATAACCGGTTACTTCGCTACTGTAAAATCGGATTAAATAACTGCACTGCACTGTTTAGAAGCAGCTGAAATCGCGTAGGGAAGTTGCGTTAAAAGAGTTACTTAATGTGAATTTAGAATTCAGGTTCGTGAATGTCCACGTATTGGGCTGTTCATTGCCACGTGTACTAAAATCCAAGTCTCCTAATTCGTTCCTGGCTTACAAATCGAATTCGTATCCGCAATCTCCAGTGCCTTTCAACCGGCTGTTTACTTGTGATGGTTGGTTTTGCCACTTTAATTCACTTCCAATTTCAAAGGCCGAGTAAGCGATGATCTTAAACAGCTTACATGATCCGAACATTGCAGGCAACAACGTTATGACTTTTCTCAAAATGGCCAACATTTTAACCTCGTGGTGTGCCGTAATACGATGTATGCCTAATTAATCCTAATTTCATTACTTGTAAAAGTGACCGATTCTGTACAAGGGATCTCTACAGATGCCTTTTCTGACACTTTACTGGTCATACTAAATAGGTTCACCCATTTATTCAAAAATAATGAATTTTTATTAAAAAATTCAATGTTCTCTTGGGCAGAACCGAATTAGGGCAGAAAATGAAAACAAATAGACAATTATTTTTTTTATTATCAGACAAAGAGGAGTTTTAAGATATAAGAAAATGAATGATTATTTTAAAAATTCTTATGACTATCGTAATTTTTCCTTGCATCGAAAAATCTCGTATGTGTCCTCTTCCCAATAAAGTATGCCATATACTAATTGGACAAGCGGACGCATAATTGGAGCAGTGAGGAAGTAGTTTGGAAAGAGACTTGGAGAACTGGTTCATGTGATCGAGAACCGCTACTCATTCTCTCCCAATGTCGAAGGATATTCATTGCTTTTTCTCAAACGACACACCGAATCCGACGTTAACATCAAGGATGGTATTCTGAAATGTGTTGCTTCAAAAATTTTTGTTGTTATAAGACTTAAACCAGAAATTAGACACTGAAAATCCTTGTTTATCATTGTGCTCGAGGAAGTGTGATCCTATCGAAAGTGGCAGAATATTGTTTTCCTTTCTGGAAGAATTCACGTGATTTCGCACTCCACCATGTTCGCTGGAAATTCCCGTAAGGTGGAGACTTGTGCTATAATAGATAGATATTGAGGTCATTGGCTGTTATGGTCACAATAGTACGGTCAAACCAAAGACTTTCTTGACGTCCTGGTATATTTGCCCTTTGTGTAAGCCTCCATTTTAGATTTCTCTCGAATCTGATGACTCAGAAAAAGCTTTAAAGTAAGGAAGTAGGGAAGACTTTTCATAGAAGCGTCTGTTAAAGCTTGACCGTGGGATTTTACAGAAGAATCCACTAAGCAAGGTCATCACATGTTATATCTATGCGAGTACGTAATTCCAACAAAACACTTATGGGGAGGCCTAAGTCTGTTGCTTTAGGACGCTCCTCGTACCACTGTATTATGATCTTTCAAAAATTATTTGAATATTACATTTTCAATGACATTTCATTGATGTTTATTCACATTTCTGCCATTAAGGCAATTATAATGCAAACAGGAAATACAAAATACACAAAATATAATTTAATATGTATTCCTTTGTAGTAAACTTGATTTCGATATCAATCGCCTCATTTTATGTGACAGAGCTTATCGAAATTAACTCGGCGGAAAGTTGCCTCGAATATTCAACTGAGGTGTTGCAAACTAATTCTCTGTGATACATATGAGCTCCATGGTCGGGCATAATGCTTTAATCCTCTCATAACTTAATCCCCATTTGCTATTTATATGCTCTTCTTTTCTCCTCTTATTACTATGAAGTTGGGGACATACCTACCACGTACTCGGTAACAAACTCGAAATGCACGAAAATAGGAGCACTTCAAATTTCGGTGCAGTTTAATGGAATCTTTGTGTATGCAGGAAGAGAGAAAAAGCTTACAGAAGAAGTTGGAATTTCTGTTTGTGGCAGGGAATTCTCACTGCAACAATTTGGTTCAAAGTATCATCATTTGTAATAAAATCCCAAAATATTTACTGAATTTAACATTTCCATTGCCTTAATTTCTCTGGCACCTCTGAATAGCCTAAGAGTAGCATTGAACAGGGGAATGGCACTGAATGATGGGCGAATCTGACAGGATTCTTAAGGTTTACCGAAAAATGAGGTCATCTGTAGAACAGAGACAACATCCATAAATTACCTTGTTGATAGTTTCAAGAAAGCGCCACGAATGAATGAAAAAAGAAAGTAACTTTTGTCTAAAATGTGCTTTTGACACTTGAATTATACAAGAAATTGAAGGTGAATGTTCCACAAAACCTCCATAGAGCACTGAAAGAAGAAAAAGTGGGGAAAGAACATGAAAACAGAAAAGTATTTTAAATCCCAGACATTTATGGCCTCTGAGGTATCACTTATTTATGCATAATCCCATGAGAACCATCATTTACTTCGTAATGCCCTATTTTTCAGACTCTATCAGTTAATAGCCTTGTTCTTAGGGTGAGAACTCTTCAACATATCCAGTTGACTTTACTCCACGGTTGGTCATGTCACGACGATTTTCTCATTGGCGAATCTAGCAAAGATGTATTCAATATAGCCCACTTCTCACTCAAGATTCTACTGGTGAATCAAAGGTAAATTCTTCGAAATGATCACTCACATATTTCCTTATTATTATTAGTGAATTCGTTTACTCAGTTTAATATTTCATTTCTCTTGGAGGTTTTTAAGTGGGACGATCAGGGCATAGCGATTAAGTGAATCGAACATATTGGATAGACGGTAAGAGGAGAAAGGGAGGAATTCCACAGGAACCAAGCCGTGTTTTTAATAAGTGTAATTCGCAATACTCTAGAGAGAAAGATAGTTACTCAGGCCATTTAACTTTGTACTCGGTGAAGAGAAATATTTGGAACCGACGAAGACGGTGACTCATTCGAACACCCACAAATAAGACGAGACAAAAGAATTTGCGCACATATTTGTCTATTTTTCGTGTTCTCACATATATTAGAGTCGAAATAGAAGAGGCCCATTGATGCAATTTACATATTCGACCAATGTGGGTGGAAGGAAGTGATGGAGATGTCACGGAAACAATTTTGAGCCACTAAATCAGTGTGAAATCAGTGAGAGCTGAAATAGCTCTTACTCATTTTCATTCAAATTTAAACTTTAGGGAAGTCTCCGTGAATTTTTAATCATTCACACAATTTCTTGATAATTGGTGGAAGCTTTGCGTCCTTTAAAGACAAAAACGGCTCAAATTCGAGGGAGCAGATGAAGGAAGTAAGAGAAAATGAATGCTCATGGAAAATTTATCTACTTTAGGGGGTTGTTCTGTTAAAAATGGATAATTGAAAAGGGTAGCTCACAGGTAAGCGATCTCAGTTCTGCTGCAAAAACAATTATTGTCAATTAGCTAAGTCATGCTGCTATGACGGAGGGAGCATTTTTAAATGAAATGAAAACGTGGAATGCAACCACGAAATAGATATTTGAATTAAAATAAGGATAACTAGAAATTTATATTCAGTTAAATGAGCACAGATTCGTTCCATAATATGGAAGAGTAGAAATAGCTGAATCCTGTCAACCCAAAAACCTTCATGTCTGCGAAGAAGAAAGCAGGCACTCATGCACCGCCGGATGTTTGCTTTCGTGCAGTTATTCATATTCAGGGTTGCTCAACGAAAATACGAGGAAAAATTTTCCACGAATATGACCTCCAGAAATAAATAGAAGATAGAAAAGAACGTCCAAGTGCTTAAAATTTAATCTTAAAGTTCAGAAGGGCCCTCTGAAATATGAAAGTTATGCGTCCTATTGTCCAAATCGAATTTTCTGTAAGACCTTCGATGGATAGACTTAATATCATTATTCTTCACTGCATCACAATTAAAAGGCATAGAAACAGCAAGTGTTATCGTTTAATTCGCTGTGGCTAAAACAAAGCTTTATCTTCCTTTGTGGATAAATACCGGCTTCAGTTTCCCCGTCTTTGTTCTTCTAACAGCTCCTTTTGGGAAGAAATTTCCTGAAGATCATATTTGGTAGGTTAGAAGGTGAGAAATCCGATTTTTGTCAGTCATTTTAAAGGGAAGAATTAACAAGTGTGGTTGGCCATTATGTTCACCTCTGATTTCTTCTCTCTGCCAATAGGGCAAAATATCAAGCCCTAGCAGAACTCCTATGAAAAATCTCTTTCCTTATAACGTTCTTCTCCCGTTGTGAATGAAAGAATTAGAAAGGAAAAGCTTATCAAAATCTTTGTAGAGCTAATCCTGTTACGGCCTTCTCACAATAGTACTAAGGGTGTTTGATGACAACTTACTTGAGGTTCTCTTTAATACAATTTCGCAGATCCACGACATGCTAAGGGCTAACTCGGCAGATTTCTCGTGGAAATCCTACTGTCAAGTTGCAATGAGGAAGACTTGGATTTTGAGGTACTATGAAGTCTTTCTTATTCTCTTACACAAGGCTTAGTTTTAGTCAGTAATTTCTAAGCTTAAAAAGTCAGGACTAAAGCATATCAGTCAGGACGACAAGAAAGAGTTTGATTTGGCTGGACCACCGTAAATAAAACAACTTACTTCGTCATTTCCTGATTCTATTAGCGTGAATTCTCAACTTAAGGGACTTCAAGCAAACATAAGGACTTCCAGTGTCCAATTTTTGGGGGTTTAAGTTTTATGAAGGACAGGAATGATTGAAGTGTCACATTTCAAAATTCCAGCCTTATTTTGATATTGGATTCAATGCAAAACGTAATAAAAAAGAACAGATCGAAAAGGTGATGCATTGGAGACATCAAGTTGTGCAAGAAAGAAAGAGTGACACAAGCGACTTCTCAGTTTGAAAATGGAGGAGACAGCAGCTCATAAGTACACCTGTACGCTGAAATGACTTCCAATTCCAAAGGGCAAACATGTCCCTTTGTCTGAATTAAACGATTTGGCATTCATTACTTCATTCAATCAGATAAAAGCCATGATGACGCTGTTCTCTTAAAAATAATCAGACTTTAAAGGTACTATTTAAAAAATAAATGATAGACGTAACAAATTGCGAATTCGTTTGCACTTTTTAAGTAAAAAGAGGAAGGCGGATACCGTTTGTTCACCGCTTTAATAGCACAAATGTCACGCAAGAAGAAATTATTTCGGCATTCACTGTCGTCCATATTTTCACTCATAGAAATTCAGATTTTAGGCGAAGGGAAAGATTACGGACAAGGAGCTTAGCAAAAGAGCCCCGTAAGACAGAACATGTGGGGGAGGGCTATTAGAAGGTTGGTAATGGACTCCGGATAACAAGAGTTCTACTTTATTCGATTTTGAGAGACATTCACTTGTCAGTATTTCCGTACAAAGTTTTATAAAAGCGCAATGTTTTGATATTCAAATTTCTTTATTTGACTCCAACTTTCATGGGTGAGATTATTGCCACAATGATCCAAACTTGCTGACCTGCCAAGTTAAGTCCGTATTTTGCTATGCCACCTCGATTTGTTTGCATATTATTAATACGAGGACTTTAACACACCTGTATTCAATAGAGTTCATGAAATCCTAAAGAAGTGCGTGATAATTAGGGAAAATAATTGAATTACAAATCCAAGACGTAAATGGAGGTCTAAAATTTAAGCGGAATTGGTGACAATGAGACAAAATCAGGAAGTAACTTTTGGTAGAGCTTCTCTTGAGTGAGCTCAGCTTACTGAGTCCGACTAACTTAATATTTTCAGCTGCTTCATTTCTGCTATTTTCAGATTGTAGGCTGCTGAAAATCATGGGGGATCATTCTGCCAACTCGACCTTTGAGAGAGACAGTGAATTGAGACGGTCAAGCTCTAATTCCATTAAAAATGAAGGTCAGGTGGAAAGTCACTATCATCCTAACTAGTTACCATAAAATGACTTGGGGTGTGAAACTGTACTGGAAGTTAAAAGTACCAAATTCCTAACGCTGTATTATGAATGTCCGCCCACAAAACTCGTTTACTACATTTAGTTATGAACTACGACTGGTATGAAATATTCATTTGTGTATATTAGCAGATATTCAGGAGCAGCCGGATTTAAACAACTACTAATTTCTTTATCGTCCTTCATAATGCATCAGTTTATGTCATTGTTCCACTAACATTCTTGAAAGAATTTGAACTTTATCTTGACTCTATGACTAACCAATTTAACTGGAAACAAGTAGAGTGACAGGGTGATATTTGCATAAGTTCAAAAGATACACAGTTTTTATTTGAATTGAGATCTATCAAAATAAAATATCGATTATGTTGTTTAAGTTCAATTTGAATGAACTCTCCTTAGTGATTTCTGCTAAGTTATGGTAGAGTAAAGAGTTTAAGATCATCTGATCACCGAAAGAAGAAATGAATTGAAGTGGAAAAACCAACCATTATATCACGTTGTAACAGAAGTTCTGTCAATTTTTTAATTTGAATTGAAGTGAAAATTTTGTCAAAAACACATTTATTCAGTGCTCAAAATAGTCGCCATTTTTATTATTTACATCTTCCCATCTTCTCATTAGCTTTCTCATTCCTTCTTCATAGAATTTTGCCAGTTTGGTCTCATAAAAAGAAGCTATCCTCTTCATTTCCACTTCTTCTCTTGAAGTAAGCCTTTGAAGTCCAACCAAACGATTCTGTAGGCTCCTGAAAAGATGACAATCGGTTGGTGCAAAATGGAGAGAATATGGAGAGGGGTGATACATGACTTCCCAGCCAAATTCTTCAACGAGATTGTTGGTTGCTCCTGAAGTGTGGGGTCTGGCATTGT
>CAADRB010000082.1:275938-298019 GCA_900708905.1 Hymenolepis diminuta
ATGGTGCAGAATCACTCCTTTTCGATTCATCAAAGAAGGCCGCTTTTCCTGCCGTTAACTGCTTTTAAAGGAGTTACCTGCTCACAGTAAACTTCACATTTTATTGTTTGATTGTCTCCCATTAGTTCATAATCAACGATTCCCTTCAAATCCCACCATACGCACACAAGAATTCTTCTTGGGTGCAGTCCACTTCTCGGTTTGGAGATGGGATCAGCTTTGAACCACTGTCATGACTTAGCCACTGCCTTTCGCGCTTAGCATTGTTATCAAACATCCACCTCTCGTCGTTGTCAGTTATGACTCGGTCTAAAAATGGTGCCTGAAGTTCACGAGAACGCAGTGGAACACAACAGATCACACGCTGTTATTTGTTGATTTCTGACAAATTGTGTGGGACCCATTTCCCAGCCTTTGAGACTTCACCAAGTCCTTTTATTTCCCTATTTATGGTCAGGTGCAGGTTAGGTTTTCAACAATGGTAATTTCCAATTGCTCAGAATTGACTTTTTTGAACATTCTGCTCTTGGTTCGTCTTTCAGGCTGAAGCCATCCCTTTTGAAACGAGAACCCCACCTTCTACAGGTCTTTCCATTCACATCATCATTTCCATAAGTGTCTTTGAGTGTTTTGCTCAAAGAGGGCAGTAAAATATGCCTGATGTGGTCTTTATTTGGAGTGTACAGAAGAGCTAGGAATGGTTATTAACAACGAAAATTGTCAGAAAATCTGAAAGAAGAAATAGTATTTTAATAATTACAGCAGAGAAGCATAAAACGTGAAGGAGCTAAATTGAATCAGTCGTGCCCTAAACACATCGCACAAGAATTGGACAGAACTTCTTTCACAACCTGATAGAAAAACAACCAGTTGAAAGGCACCGGAGACTGCGGACAAGAAGTTGATTTGCAATCCAGGAAACGAATTAGGAGACTTGAGTTTGAGTACTCGGGGCAATGAACAGCCCAATATTCTATACGCTTTATCCGAAAATTACTTGGGATACTCCCTTTTCAATCCTCTCTCCCTCTTCATTATTGAACTTTATTTACCCAATTTCATTTGCTTCCTCGCAATTAAAGGTTGTAAAATTTCGCTGCATTGCCGGGTATTTTAGTAATTACTTAATTTCAATTCAAACGTTTTATGTGAAATCGTAGGCGTTGGTTTTGTCATTTCCAAAAGTTGCCATTTATTTTAAAATCGGAGAAAAATTCTCAGCCTCGTTATGTACTTGGAACAATTGCAACTGCAGCTGCATTTACCGAAATTTTGCAAAGATGCCGCGATGAAATCGGTTCAAATTGTTTATTTGCAAATATTCCATGAAGGCAGGAAAGAGCGACGAATGGGCAAAAGATATTGAATATTTACAGTATTTTAAAGCATTTGAATGAAGAGCGCGGCCGATTAATCCAATAAGACCATCGAACAAAAACTGGGAATAAAGATAGGGTAATCGAGAGCACACCTACTGACTAATACTACTTATTATTTGACATCATTACTTATTTCTTAATCTCGAACAAAGAACCCGAAATCCGTCGTAATTCAATGGGTCCTCGTTATCCCAGACTGAGTTCAATTCACCCAGTACTAGTGACTCACAAATCATCTTCTAACACCTTTCCCCTCTCATTCACTTTCACCTGCCCAAAAAGCTCGTATTCCCACTTAACACTTGGTCTTCCCATTTTGGAAAGTCTGTTGTATCCTATTAGCCTTTAGCAGGTCATTCATTTCGATAAAATTTTAAATTGGCCCTTTTGATTGGATTAGAGCCGCCTTAGTATTAACTCATTTCCCTGTTTTTCTGAAGAACTCCTTGTTCAGTACTAATTGATTAAATACAAGGACTGTTCATACCGTCTCAGGACTTTTTCTTCCCACGGTCAATATGGTACTAACTGAAGTAATTTCAACGTGCAATAGAACTCTGTAATTAAAAGCAATGTTCAATAATTCGTAACTGTTTATTTCACTTTTACAATGCCAAAATAGATGACAAAAGGCAAAAGGCAGCCAGGACTTGGTGTTGTCAGGGCACACAATCGAAATGCCAAATTTAGATAAAAAAGGGCGAATGCGTGATTTCAGGCGAAAATGTCTTGCACTGGGAATTTTCAATTTCGCGCAGGTCGGCATTCTTGTACACGTCATCTTACTGGCCATTCGAGGCCAATTTATTCTTTAGAAATCCTCATCACTTCTGCCAATAACGCAAAGAAAAATAGATTTATTCCTTAGTTTGCACAAATTTTTTAATGAAATTAAAGTATTTCACTTTTAAAATACATTGGACCGATTTTGCTGTTCTCGTAATGGAAGCTGTTAAACTTCAACTTGGGTGAATTGCCACGAGCTTCGCTACGTTAATTAATTCAGCAAG
Organism: Hymenolepis diminuta; assembly: GCA_900708905.1. Classification (NCBI taxonomy): domain Eukaryota; kingdom Metazoa; phylum Platyhelminthes; class Cestoda; order Cyclophyllidea; family Hymenolepididae; genus Hymenolepis; species Hymenolepis diminuta. The sequence continues at coordinate 278,328 of CAADRB010000082.1, forward strand.
TATGAGGGAGCTCATGACAAAAGGGATGGACAAATTCTTCGAGAAGGCATCATCACTAACCCCTGAATATCGTCAGTTAGGATACCGCAGTGTCAAGGTGAGCAGTCTCTCTTCCAATTTCTTTCGACCCTAACCACAAAACAAGGAGGAGGAGAACTTTACAGAGAAAAAGGAGGAGATTCAAAGTGACGACAGAGACTTTTGAATGGAGAAATGTGCATCCGGTGGTCTGGTGTGCAGCACAATGTAGGAACTCAGCCATATCGATAGACTATTTTGGCTAGTCAAGGTTAAGTACGCTGCTAAGTTGTCTCAACAAACTCACGCAAAAGATTAAGTATCATGTCATCTTGTTTCAATTTCCGAAAAAATAGATTTGTTTACGAAGAAAGTATTATGCAAGAGAAAAAGGACTCGTTTCATAATCGACAGTTTTTTAATCAGAAAATAGTCTGTTTACGTACCAATGACAAACTTTTGCTAAATTGAGAACACGGAAATTCTTTCGCCAAGTGACAATCTCTGAACACATATTTCCATAAACCAAATAATTCCGGCGACGCCCTTAAGACTAATGACATTAAAACTCTCATACATTCTCAAGCAAATAATTTTCCACTTTTGGTTTCATAAGAATAATGAAGGCTGTTTGATGTAGGACTGCTAAGAATGGCTGCGTTGTTTCATTACAAATCTGGATGTCAACCGTTTTGTCACTTCCGTATTTAAAATAGTGTCTGAATTGAGTGCCATTAAAACAGGTAAATTCTTTTTTCCCGCCTTTAGATTTACCAGGAGCCTCGGGCTGAACTTTCATTGATATTTCAGTATGCAGTGCGTGGGAAACCTGTGGAGGGCTCTTGATTTTCACTATTGTACAGCCATTTTAGAGGTTTATCCACAGTTTCGGTAGCCGCTTGACTGCCATGACAGATGAAATGGACAATATTTCGGAAAAAATTCTTCCGAATGAACAATGTGGTAGTAATCCATGATATTTGAGGTAATTTATTTGTTTATCAAATCCATTTGATGAAATGAAAATGATTGAACAGTGTTTTGATCCAAATACAAGCTTAAGCGAAAGGTATGAGGCCTACACGACAAGAGGTAGGGGACCTTGAATGGATTGAAATTAACTTAAAAACTGAATTGCTTCATTTGTAATTTGTACCCAAATTATCCTTTAGCAGTTCGCAAGGCAAATTGTTGCTCGGCTTCTTCCGAATGAAAATTTACATTCATTTATTTTATCTTAAAAGAGCGAGTCCCGACTTGTTTGAAAGAAAGCGAACGTTTGGAAATATTTCAGGTTGGCTCTCCTTCGAAATGCATTGCCATAGTGATGTTAGTTAGTATTATTTTTCACTCTGGACGTTATAGCAGAAAAATGTACAGAATCATCAGAAACCGTGAAGTTCACACTTCTTTTTTCCCTTGCATTAACCCGATGCCAGACTTCAACTATCCCTAACTCGATGTAAAATTTGGTTTGTGGAATGTTTAGAGAATTAGCAAGGAACTCAAGTCACAGTATGCTTTCTCTCACAAATGCATTTAAATATGATACTTTTTAGAATCAATTTCCCAGGTTGAAATGGCTAAATTGATACCTTTATTGATTTTGGGGAAATACCCTGACACTAAATACTCATTATTTGACAATAATTGTGTAAAGTCAATAATAATAAGAATAATTTATGAAAAAGCACTTTATAAATATCTCACATTCGCCCATCTGCAGCTCAACTGGGTCAGCTTTTTACGGCGGTCACCTCAAAACTCTAATCTAAGACTCACTACAATGACTTCTCATTCAGAATAGGGACATTTTTGATGAACTGAGGTTTAAACAATCTGCAACCTGATACCCCAGCTAGGAAGAAGTAAAACACAAATTCTTGTTGTCATCATCGAAAACTCCTTACAGTTCAACTTGGATTATGCACAGTAAATCGTAATTCATAATAGTTCAGGTAAACAATTTAAGGAATTAGCATTATTTTAAACACTAATGAGAAGAAAATGTTGAATATAAATTTATTTCGCCAAGGGAAAGAATTAATAAATATTTTAGTGTAATTGACATTGACATCTTTCCACACCATCCTGATAGAACTTCTTTGGTTCGCTCGAAATCTCTAAGTTGGTTCCTTTTTGCAATGGATTCCAGAACGTAATCGGGTGATTGATGCAGTTTCAGTCAACTTCCCCTTCCCATTTATATTTCCATTGGATGTTTTCCATCAGGTCTTGGATAAGCAACCGCCCAGATGTTTTCGAGCATAGCCTTCAACATGACTCCCTCCCCTTTTCGTAGGACCCGTCCATTTCCATTCTCCTGATTCGAAGCGTTCGCTTTGAATGCCTGAAACGGATCGCTGCACTGTAGAATATATGATGTTAATATATCTAGAGTTTTTTATTCTGATTAATATTTAAATTTAAAATGTTCTTTTGTGTTATATTTGAAAATAAACTTTCAATTTAAGTAGCAGAAAATATGAGTTTGTGATTTTCTGATACATCTTCAATTGGGCTGCACTCTTTGTCGTTTTAGTCAGCATTTCCTATCAACCTCCGTCAACATTTTATATGTTTCTCTTCACAAGCTCTTGAAATTTAGGTCGCATTAAGTCAATATTGAAAATGAGGGTTTTATGATGAGGTCACTATCGGACTTAAAACTCTCATTAATGAGTTACTCAGGTCGTTCTGACTTAAACTGTCTCGCGAATGCGTTCGCATACCTCACGTATTTGTAGATGCTCTCTCCAGACTAAATTATCTCCACTTATTTTGATTATTTATAAAGCTCTCTTTCCTTCTTTTAGGACTTCCTTGCCATTTAATTCTTATCAGTATTTTTCGGATTTCCTTATTTCTGGTCCATTTAGTTAAATATTTATGATCTCTAACCGAAAGTGCCATTTATTTCGACAAATATCCAGATGTGCTGAATCTTAAATTCTACCACAACTGTTACAAAAATTGGTTCAAGTGTTCACTTTTATTTAGTCTCAGCCCTCTTTTCCATCGAGAAATGCCTCTCCAAAATGTCTAAACCGAGTGAAAAGTAAATCTTCCATGTATAACATGGATTTTTCGACGAAGATAACTGCTTCGAACCTCACCGGGAAAGTATTTTCAAACCCTTATCTTTTTTAGCGCTTCGCAGCACCTTCTTGATGAGAAAATTGAACTCTACCACCGCATTTTATTCGCCAGATTTAACCAATGCGGCTGGCCATGCAGCCCGCTGAGTGTACGCTGACAGGTATCGAGTCAGCGACCTCTTACTTCTCAAAAGAGCATATTCACAATCGATGTAATAGAGACGAAAACGTATCAGTAAAATCCCTATATTTAAAAATGTGTAAAACAATATTTCTGACTATCAAAATTTTTGTCTCCCTCATTTCCGTTGTACTAAAACTGTAAGTCGTTAAATATCGTGTAACAGCATTTTGCCTTCTGAACCTCAGGAGAAGAAAATGGTTTGAAGTGACAAGACCAACTCTTCTTTATTAAAAACCGGCCAACGAAAATTGGACATCTGTAGACAGCAGACGATGTAAGGACTTATAGAAGTTGAATTTAAAATCATGAAATACCCATTCAATAAATATCGTACGCCCGAGTCCAAAAATCATAGTGGCTCTCAGCATCTTTTTATCCCTTCTCTTTTAGCGCTTATTGACCGTTCTGGTACTGCAGATTATAATAATAACGAATTATAGTGGATCGATCCGCCCATCTGAAGACCAAAATGGTTAAACTTAGGGTCCCAAATTCGCCTACTCATTTCATATGAAGCAGTACCTCCGAAATAGTGACCAGAAGTTCATTGGAATGCACACTGCTAGTACCGTAAATGTCATTTTCCGCAAATAAATGGCATGTCACAGATAATGGCCGCATTAAGCTGAATTGTCATCATAAGTTGCAAGTTCACACTTTCTGAATAATTCATCGTCATTTTAGATATTCCGCATCTTGCGAATTGCAATACAAAGTTTTTATTAATCACATTTCCACTTACGAGGGGCTTTCCGCTCTAGGTCAGCCCCTCGAGGTGGTTGTTGTTATTACCTCAAGTTGAGTAATTAATTCTGCTGACCTTGTCAAGTGTAGTAATGCCAATTAATCTAGATTAGACGAATTCGATTCAACAATGGTCTAAAACTGATGAATTTAGAAACGAAAAAAGATCTGAAAATTATTTGTGAATTGAGATCAATCCAAAATGGATGAAAATTGCGGCATGGACCGAAAGTGTGCATTAAATTTGAGCAAAACCAAGCAAGCAAGGAATGTGACACATAATGTAATACCGGCACATTGTGTCATGAATATTATAATGAAATAATGCTTTTGTTGTTATTACTTTCGGATGATTTTTCTCTCCAAAATCGTCTCTATGGCCTTATCTGTTTGCCACCAGTTGATAAAACAATCGACATGACTAATATTTCCTTCATATTTTCCACCTCCAAGGCTTAAATCTGTCAATCAACATTTATTCCATCATGTTGCACGATCAAGTACAGTGTTATGAAGTGTGCTACAGCTCCTCAGACCCAGAGAGGGAAGGAAAAGACAAAGACTTATCACGACAACATTTGTCACTAACCCGACCAGACCGGATGTATTGATGTAATTAAAATACTACTAGAGGAATTGAATTTAGCCGGATTGCTATTGGTCAGAAATGGTTTAACCTATCAATGTCTGGATGTGATAGAATATGATCGGCCATAAAACGGATCAATTAATGAATGGCGGTTGAATTCATCATGCCGTGATGTTGAGGTGACTTGTCAATGTTGTATTTCTGATGTTCCACCTTCCTATCACTTTAGTTAATAAATATGCAAAATCAAATTAATGTAAAGTAAGGATCATTAGTTCTTTATCAATTCTTCAGCAAGAAATTCCTCAGGAAGTGTTTCTATTTTTAACTACGGATTCATTATTTTACTTAAGAATTAATTAATTAATTTGGCCAGATAATCTGTTTTCTCGTAATATTTTTGCACTCCCACTTTGCTAATCGCTTATTTCGACGATGATATACGGGTTTCAGCATGTACTGACATTAACGCTGACAGACATCGAAATACCGATCTAATCTTTTACCACTCAAGCTCTGCGTAACGATAAATGTAATATAGGAACGTCTGCACTTCTGCATTAATGCTTTTTCCACATAACATGAGATCATGTAAATGCACCGTGTGATAATTTCACTTGTGTGAAAGTAACGTCCAGTGAACACCTGAAGCGTGACAGAGGAATCGGCACAACCACACATCATCCATGGACGCATGGTATAGTTAAATGCTTCCACCGCCAATTAAAAACAGCTCTTTCTGTACACTGCGCACCTGAGCAATGGATAGAGACCCTTCCTTTAGATCTTCTTAATATTTAAGCACCTGTCAACGATTACCTTTGTAGTTCCGTAGCAGAAATAACCTCGGCAGCTATCCTTAAATTTCCTCATTCAACTTTTTCCCCCTTCTGAGGAGTATCAATGGCCAAACCCCATAAATTTGTTGAACGCCCGCAATCCCACATGAATAAACTGCTGTCCATACTCGTCCTACAGTTCACTCTATTTTTATTCCCTCCAACTTAAGAACTTTTACTCATGTTTTTCTTCTACGCGATGCCCTCCATGAACTCCTTCAACTCATTTATGGCTTATGACCTTTATCCCATGGAAAAGGTCACTGGTCGAGGTCAAGAGAAGTTTATTTTTAACACCCCCCTCTTCCCCTTCCCCTATTCAAAAAAGTAATATTGAATAACTATTACCAAATAAACGAACTGCTCTTATTCTGAAGATTCAATGTATCGGGAAATTTTAGATTTCCGTCAGTTACACCAAAGATTCCTAGTCGTCTTGATTATCCCCCAGAGGAATTCCTCTGGGATTTCTCAGAGGAATTCGCTATGTAAGCTTATCACGCGTCATAACTATGCGAGAGCCAAGAATTAAGATTTGCTTTCTGTCAGGATTCAGTAGAGTCTCAATTTTATTCCAATCAGACGCCGTAGTATTTCATGAAAATGCCGATGATAATTGCGAAATTAAAAGAGATCAGAACGCCATGAGTTACGAGAAACAAAATCAGTCGCCATCTTATCAACAAGAAGTTCAGTTTTTCCAATCCTGTTTCTAAATTCAACCGACAAGCATCATATCCCAAAATGGGCAAGTTTCCCCGTGATTTAATTTACTTCGGTTAAAATGATGCGCATCGAAACAAAACCGCACTTCCAGCAATTGTTTGTGCGTCTCCACGTTTTAGAGTTAATTTCCATTTTCTATGTTCTTTAACTCAACTTTATTATTAAAATGTCTCCACAAGTTAAAGACAAAATGAAACTATTTGGTCAAATGCCTTTTTCACCCTTGAGCCTGGACACCATATTTATTTGGATGAATTTGCCCTGTCAACCTCCAAGTAAATTGAGGATTGTGACCATTTCGCCAAAAGGACAGCGTTAGATTTGACGTTTCACCGTCACCTTTGACATTAAACATTTCATTCACATAGGGAAATTAAAGTCGTGGAGCCTTCTACAGTGATTTGTTGAAAGAAACCCCCTGATTTCTTCTATTTAAAAGTCTGAAATTGTAAGGCAATTTAATTTTCAAAACATAGCAGTCGCGTGGCCAACGTCTTTCTTACATGCTTATGGCATCCGGAAAGAAGAGTTCTAATTGAAATGCCCTTCAGTACTCGCCTTGGATAGGAACTTACATCGAGAGAAAACTTGAATTCTCCCAACCCCAAAGACTTGATCGATCTGAACATCTGATCAGAGACTCTCGACTTTACAAATGGGTGCGTTAACTGCTGTGCTGCCGGCATATAGTTCATGTGTCATTGTTGAGAGTAACTTAATGAAATGAATAACATATTCTATTCTGGTCAAATTTGAAAGTAAATCCTTTTCTACGAATTAAAAGTCTGCTATTACAGAATTACCTGACCAATAAATCTCGACAGCAGTTTTCTGCGGTATTTGAATTCACTTTTTGCATTTCCCTGACTCTATCTTTTTAAAAGAGCGGCACTTTAAATCGCTCAAATACGTTTCAAGTCACTCGCCCAACGCGATTAGCATATCTGGATCTTCCATTGCTTACTGTTGCGTTAAAATCTCAACTTCACATTTGCAGGGTTTTCGCAAAGATATCTCGGTAACTATTTGGATTGAGGATTGGGGGAGATTTTAGAATTTAAACTTCCAGCATCTGGATTATTTTGATTCAACCTGCTTCTATCATAATATTAACTGAGCTGAACTGATTTACCACAATTTCATGACTAAAACATCGGAAGAAAATAGAGTGTAATCACGTACATAAAAATTATCAAGATGCTTCTTTATAGAATTAGTAATAATGCGGAATCTTCAAGTTTCACCAAAACTTCCAGAAAGTTCCATCTCTGAATATATCTTGATCTATTTCGTAAGCGTAGCAGTACAGGAATGAAATTTTATTGCATGTAGAATACACGTGTGTTTACGCTAAACGTCTTCACTTCATTTGGCAGATAATCCCACTCACGACCACTATGAGTCAGGGCAGTTGATTGACAAGCATTGAAGGGGTGCATTTTTTCCACATTTTTTCCAACTGCGGACTGTTTATTAGACAGAATAGATGAACCACACCGGCCTAAGCGTGGGGAATTCTGCATTGTGCGGGTCCAAATGTAGTTATAAAAGGGAGAGGAAGAGAATGAGGAAGACGCCTAGGGTGGGGAGGGCTGAGAACAAATTAGGGGTTTGAATCTAGTGCAAATACATCCATAGAATGATCGATAAGAGAAGCTTCGATTGTGTACATAGAGAGGAGAAAACAGAACTAGGAATAATAAAAAAGTAGAGAAGCATTGATCACCGCAACGTAGTGGGATGTGAATAAAGTCCGCTAATTGAGAAATCTGGATTTGGATAAAGTGACCGATTGCCATTGTTGTTGGGATTTTGGAAAAATTCATGTTCGTAGTAACCGCTCCTCGGCCGATCAGTCGAATTCTAACATTTGAAACCAAAGAACACAGTAATATAAATATTTTTAGTCAAGGAATCTTTTTCTCTTCTTCATTCAGTATGCATAAAATTCAATCTCAATGTTGTGTGAAATCTCACGGAAATCTCATTTTCTCTCACAATCTTTCCGCTTATTGTTTAAAGTAATTCATTCGAACAAAGATTATCTGAGAGGTGGGACATGATGTCATTGCGCATGAAAATCATTTCATGCTAAAGAATTTAACTTTTTTATTTACCAAATAAAGTCATTATTTTTCTTACCTCCACCTCATTTCGTTGATTTCCAGCTGTTCGACTGTTTACAGCTCCTGAAGGATTATTGTACTCTTGTTCCCACTCCCTGTTCAACCTTCGCCTAAAAATAAACTTTTGTAAAGTAATTAATAAAAAAATAGAGAATAAATCATTAATGCAATGTAGATTAAACAAACATTTCATTAATAATTAACCGAAAGGGCATTTTGACTGTAATCAATAATTCCTCATTCAAAAAGAATGCTAATAAGGAAGGATTTCCGGTAGATTTCAAGAAGAGAAATTCACAAATGTGGTGAAGAATTTCGTCAATCGAGTTTTGATAAGGGAAGCCGTATATGGAAAATGGAAGAAATTTCGGCGGAAATGCAGCATAATCAATTACAATCTTGAGGGGAGCGGGTTTAGTTAAATAAAAGGGATTCTTCTGTAAGCATCGGTGGGTTAATATGGGCGTGCAAATAAACCACGTCTACAACTTACCTCTTCAGAACTGATCGGCTACAAAATAAGCAGAAAAGATGAGATTGAATGTCATGATAGGTGATTGGGTGGAATTAGGCCAATGACCAAAAAGTACGTGTACTATTAGCATAAAATATCATGTTTATAACTGGATAGAAATACCTCTTCCTCTGCAGATTAACGTATAAACAAGGCCAAGTTGTATTAAGTTCAAAATTATCCCCTTAATTTACAAGAAGTTGGTTCTACGCGCATTGCAAAAAGATTTTATAATCAAACAAATGAGACCACCGAGCTGCTGTGTGTTAGTTACGTTACCGAATGTTTTAAAAATTTGCGAAAACAAAGTAATGCAGCAAAAACTAATAAAAAAACTTAGTTGAATTTTCTCACTTAGCAGCATTAGATTAATGAAGGAACAATCGTATCATTACATCGAGTATTGGTATGAACTGATTTATAAGCATAAAAACTAAACGACGCATTGCGCAACCATTGCCCTATAGGGAACAAATACGATGGCACAATTATACAAATTCTCCCAGTTTGTTTGAAAGGAACACGATGCTTCCTTTCCAAGCATGCTGTAAACTGCTATAAACTTTACTAATTTACCACTTTTTCTTTGAAAATTAATTTTTTCAGTTTCAATGAGATTCTACTAACCCTGATTTATTTGCGGATCTCTCAGCAAAACCAAATTATGCCGCAATTGTTGGTATTTTAAGCTCACAAAGTTTGTTTCTGATTCTTGGAGGACATGTAGACCCTTGCATAAAATTAAATTTACATCCTGAGATTCAAACTCATAGGGATAGACCCAGTGATTGCAATTACAAAATTTATTGGTTGGAGTTCGTCAATGAATTCGAGGTCCTCCATCAGGAATAAAAATAACATTTGAAAATCATTTTTACTATGCTGAAGAAATTGAAGCCTCATTAAGGAGATTTGGAATATGGTATTTTTGACATAGGTTCATTAGCGTCATCATTTTGTGTCACAAAGTTCTTCGCTTTATGTTTGGTCAAAGGTTAAGCATTTAACGTGTATTATCTTAAGTTTGTAGCTTTAGTTAACTCCAGAGTGAGTTGGTACGAAAATAATGCATTAATTAGATAGCAGAGGTTAGAATTTAAATCTATCAAAATTAAATTTACAATAACCTACCAAAAGGCAAACCTTGACAATAAAATAAGTGCAACAATTAGCTATTGCCGAGGGGCTCGAGTGCATTAAATAAGTAAATAAAGTTTTCTCACACTCACCAGCAGCATATGATTACAGTTACGAATAAAATGAGTAGAAATACTCCAATTATGGCCCCGACAATTCCCGCTGTTGCAAAGAGTGAAACTAAAGTGTTTTAAAAAATTAAATAAATTTTTCGAAATGTATTTCATTACTTAAAAGAAAGAAAAATTGACCATAATGCTACCTTCACGAAACTGGCAGTATTCGCCAAAATATCCTGCGTAACATCTAAGAGAAGGAGGGCACATTTCTCATTAATGAAAATAAATAAAGAATAATGCAATAAATATAAATTTAATATAGGCGCGGAAAAGTACTTGCATCCCTCGACACATTTCTTTTCAAAGTCCGCAACATATAGAGCGCATTCACCTTCTAAGCAGAAGAGAGTTGTGGAGTCATTGCAAGGCACCGTGCCAATTGTATCACATCCAATTTCGTTTCGAAAAATCCTGAATTTCGAATATTTAAAGAGACAATTACGTAAATATTTTACACTAGTTAAAATAAATTCACAAATATTTTAAATTCATGTATATTTTTTCAAGGAAAAATTTATTCAAAAACATTGCCTAAAAAGTTTTATCAACCAAATTGACCATGATTTCGTAGCACATAAACCAATAAAATCAGTAAGTTTTAAAATTGAATATAAGCACATAACAATAATGCAGAAAATTGAGACAAGGCATGTTCATCATGTTTCTGCTCAAAAATAAATTTTGTTTATAATAAATTCAGAATGATTGGATTATAATTTTATAGCTTACTCGTCTTTCGATGTGTTTGCACCCATAATTCATTAGATGATTCACTTTCATGCATGCGCCAGAATATATTACAATAAATGACCTTAAATGCAACCCACACAAACAAAAATGTGCATTAAATGAAGATCATTATTATAATGAAATTAAATATTTATACCTATTGTTTAAAATAATATCGATGAAAAGATTTGCATAGCTCTTGTTTTATTCAGTTACATCGACGTTTAATGAGGTATGAAACTCACACAATAATCATCGATGTATATTTGTTAATTTTGCATACTTTCTGACAGAAGTGACATTATGTGTTTAATAAACCTAATAGATTTTGGAATGAAAAATTAGTAAAACATGTTACATCATAATTTCTGAAAGTATTCTGTGAATGCATTTAAACTTCTTGAGAAATAAGCGATTTCAAAATATCCACAATGGTGTTACTGAGCATTTAACTAACCATTCTAGTTATAAAGCAATATTTAAGTTTAAATGTCACCCAACTTACTTATTTTAAATGCCTCAAACAGGTGAATAGCTATTAAATTTCGTCCCATTTCATATGATAATGACCGATAAATATCGTCATAATTAGATTACTTGATTTAAATACCATTAAACTTTCTTTTTATTCGATCCGTACCTCACAGGCGATATCTGAGCAAATCATTTAAATAGTAAATTTTAAATAATAATCTAAGTCTGACATTTTTATTGAACGTTCTCAATTATCTCAAGCAATCTCACAAAGGATTTTCAGTATAATTACGAGCAAAGGTTTTAATTTCATATTAGAAAAAATTGTTGAGGTATTTCTCCTTCTTTAATGAATATCAAGTTCTATTTAAACATTCTATAAAATATCCTACTTTTTTATTGTAAACGGTTGCAGGTTTGATTATATATTCCATGGATTGCCGAATATGTTGGCCAGACTAGACATATTAATTCGTTTTTCAATCAAGTAGAAAAAGTAGATTTAATTTACTTGATACTAAGCAGCTTAAATGATCTGAACATAACAGTTTATGATAACAAAAATTCTATCCTTGAGAAGCTCAATAAGAAATGAAAGTAAACTGCCTTGTTATCAAATACTATAAAATTCGAATTCAGATAAAATTAAATGAATTGAGACTACCTCAAAACTTTTTAATTTCCTACCCTTTAACTCTAATTGGGTGTAAATTCAAAAAATTCAAATGCTTACCAATTATATGTGTTATAATATGGGTTATGATAATACGGAATAAGAGAATTACTTTTTAAGTTTGTACAAGACACTTGGATAAAGAAATTATTTCATGATACAAGTGACAAAGCATTAAATTTATTAATAAAGTATACCAGTATAAGGCTTTTTACGTGTCTTTGACATAATATTTTTCTATATTCAAATATTAAACTAAAAAAATATTGCTGAATACTTTCAGTAAACTAGGGCGCTCAAAATACACAAACAAAATAAAAAATGTGCAATGCAATGTATCTTGATGATGTCAATGTTATCACATTAAGGCGCATTCTCCAAATTAGTGTGCATAGGTTGGGAATTTTATTGGGTAAATTATGTCTCGTGTTGTGTTATCATTTTCCTTTTTATTTTCAGTCATTTTCTAATGAGATTGTCAATATTATTTGTCTTTCGTATTTTTTTCTCCATATCTTTAGGAAATTGTTCTAAATTTTGAAAGTGATAACTGGCATTTTCTTTCTATTTTATCCGTAAGGTCTTTTGGAACAATAATCCGTTTGCTTTTCTTAAACTCAGAGAAAATTTTTGTTTTTATATTTTTGAATTTCTTGAAATATATTTCTTTAATTGTGCTTTATTCTTTTTTCCCTATGAGGTCTTATTTTAATATTGTTTTGCGTTGATTATGGTCATGTTTCTCATTATGTTCTTATTTATTAGTTTGTATGCTTTTAATTTAGTTGATATTTTAACGTCTGCAAATCTGTGTGGAATATCGACTTAGATCTCCGTTTTTGGAAGGCCAATTTGAAATTTTTCTTGACCAATCCCTCTTTTTATAGGAAATTGTTTGGCCAATAAAGTTTCCCATTTTTAATGTTGTGTGCCATCATTTGTTTCACACTTAAATTTGTGCAATTTCTCGCTCTGTGTGCAGCTCTCTTTTGCTTGTGTGCGCGCAGTGTCGTATTTGTGCATTCGTTTGCTGCTGCATCGATTTTGTCACTCTCCTCCATCACCATCAACAACAAAAACAGTACTTGAAGGCTTGCAGAGAAATTTTTCTTACCATTAATTGGGTGTGGTCGCTTAATCTACCTCCTTCGCAGCCCTTCTCAATCACTTAATCAATTCATCCTCTCTTCTTCAATCTTGTAGAGCAGTTCAAATAAACCTAAATTTTCAATATTAAGCTTTTCAGTATTAAGCTTGTTCTGTCCATGTACCATTCGAATTTTTTTCTTTTAAGTTTTAATCAAATTTAATTCTTCTATCTCGGAGTTTATGTATTGATTTCGGTCATTTAGAGTTTACATTTCTCATTTTTCAGAAGCAGTAAAATCCCTTATTGAAACGATTTCTTCTTTTCTGCCTTGAATTAGAGGTCGATATTTATCTTCTTTCGAATAATATGTAATTCACAGGCCCTTTTAGGAGAACTTTTTCCAATATTCATCTTGAGTATAGAGCAACATCATAGAACCTCGCTGTTAGAGTAATCCTGCCACTGTCTATATTTGACAGACTTAATGAGTGGACTTGGCCATTCTGCTCACTACACGTGAGTCTGCTGGCAACTGAACCCGTTACCTCGGAAAAAGTAGACTACCATGATGACCGCTATACATTCTCTTTTGAATTGATTTTTCCCCTAATTCTTTAATCCCTTTAGAAGTAATTCTCGTGAGTTTTTTGAATTCTCACAATGGGGTAACTCAGTTTTGTCACTATTATAGGCCCGAGTGTTTTCGAATCGTATTCGTTTGGCAATTTTCTCTTTATTCTAAATGGAAGTTCTTTTTACTTATATGGTTCTTCACATCATCTCGATTCCATTCAGTTAAGTGATACCATAATCGTTTTTATCATTGCTGAGTTGTTACCCTGTACTTTCTTTGCTTTGTGATAAGTATTTTACCATGGAGAATAGTAAAATAAATGGTCAAATTCTTTCTGTTGTCTGCATTTTGTATCAAGATTGAACTGAGTGATTTGTCATGCCTAATTGATTTATATGCTCTTTGCTCTGCAGACGGACAAACGGACGCAGAAAGATGACAAAACCGCTAGTGACGACTGAGAGTACGACGCCAACGCCATCAGAATCGATCGAAGCCATGGGGGAGGCTGGCGGAGGTGGGGAAAGTGAACCCACAGCAACAGACGCCACCACTAACAACAAAGAGGAGGAGAGTGGTGTCACCACGGAGAAGCCAGTAGAAAAGCCAGCGGCATTGGGGCCCCCAGCAGGTGGAGGACTGCGCTTTGCTGGCAAAAGACAGGTGGTAATTCAGAATCTCGACCTCTCTCCTCTACGCCTCACCGATGATCCTCTGCCGCCACCAAGGCAACAGCAACACTCCGTCACTTCAGGTACGACAGGGGGTAGTGGGAGGAGGGTTCAACTGCCTCCCCTCACATCGATTGGCGCCGCAGCGGGGGAGTCGTCGTCCTCAGTTCCTCTTCGCTCCTCGCGAACCAGTGGTGGCGCTGGAGGCAGTGCAAGCAGCGACCGAATGAGCACGGGACCTGTCGATCTTGCCGCAGCGTGAGTTCCTCCTCTTTTGTTTCGCTACAAATTATTATAAAGTATGTTTTAGTGCTGTTCATCACTTAAGATCATTGTCCTTTGGCCAGAAGAGTTAGGTAAAAGATAGAACTTCATGATTCACTTATTTTACTTTTCACATTCTGGGTGGACAGAAGTGACGATTGATTTCTGCTGTTAATGTGGCCAATTATGGTTGGCGGAAATTTGAACCACGATGACATGCCATGTTGTTGGCGTGGAATTGATATTATACGTCACAAAGTTGTGTGTATCAGGAGCTTTTCATCGAGTATGGTTGAAAGGATTAATTGGTTGGCAGACTTTAAGTCAAAGTTCTGTGCTCTAAATTTCCTGCGAACTGTCCTTGTAATTATGCCAGTTTTTGATCGGATAGACAATTACCAAACTTAGTGTCTCTCGAATGGTGAATGCAGAATTCTAATCTTATGTGTTCATGTTACTGATTAGTTGTCTGATATTGAAGTGTCGAACAGGAAGAGGGGCTTTATCTGACCGAAGGTTATGGTAGGAAATTAGTTTAGAATGGGTAGAAGAAGCTGTAATTGTCACATGAGAATAGTGAAGTTTGTAGATTACTATCAGCAAAGCGAAAGATCTCTCTAAATCCCAATTTTCAATTGGCCTTTCCTCTGAAGTGAACGTTAGGAATGCGTTTCCTTGGTCAAAAAATTGTCAGTTTGTTGTATTCTTTTTTATTATTAAATTTAATGTTGTGATGAAGAGCAGAAAAAGGTATGTTCAGGTTCACTGGATGATGTTTCTTTTATGTATGATGGGTCAGTTATGGAGGGAGAGCACGAACAATCATCAAGCACACATGCAATTATCTCCTCTCTTCTAATTCTTGTCTGTGTTTGTGCGTTTTTAGACAGCGCCAACTGGACGATCAGCAGTTGGACGATAGTCAGAGGGAGCGAATAGAGGAGTTTCTGCGTTGCAAGAAGGATATTCACGAACTGCATCCCGAGGATTTCACCAAGATCTCCGAGTTGGGCTCCGGCAACTGGGGCGTTGTTAGTCGGGTGCGCTACAATCGAATTAACCTCATTATGGCCAAAAAGACCATCCGACTGGACATTCGGCACGAAGTCGGCACCCAAATTGTCCGAGAACTCGAGGTAATTCTCCTACCGTTTATTGCAACATTTCCTCAGTGTTAGACTGCAATTGATTCAAACCGAGAGGCAGTCGCTCCATGTCATTTTATCAATATTTCTAAATACCTTTAGAAGATTACTTCAGCAGCTGTGGTATCTATCCTTTGCTCTGTAACTATTCTGCAGGCTATACCTTCTATCTTTACTGTTGTAATAGGAGAGAGAAGACAAGACAGTGATGATTAGAGCGAGAGTGTCGGATAGGTGTGGGTTGATCCCCAATTGTTCATTGTCGAAAACCCCTCAAAAATGGTCATTGGTAGTTTTATGTGGGGTTAAGGGTGAGTCGTTACTTTAATTAAGTTGGAGTTGTTGAATATCGTTCTCACAACTGTCTTTGTATTTCTTCTTGTTCACTGAGATAATTGATGAGGAAAAGACTGAGAAAAAATTTAGATTCGAGAAAAATTTACTCAGTTAGGAACTACCGCAGACAATTTGTCGAGGTAAAGGTCTCTTCAGTTGATTGACAATTTAAGGCCAATCCTCAGGATTGAATCGCCGTATTTTCCAGATTTGTCTTTGCTTTCTTTATCTTTTTTCTCTTGTTACTTATTCCTAGTAGCTCGAAATAGGCTTCAATTGGAGAGTGCTTCTGAGCAGCACAAAGACAAAGTCTTCTCTACCGCTTTGCAGTTAATTTGTCTTCGTAGTTTTTTAGGACCTTCTGTGTTAATTACCATTGTAATCCAGGTGATTTGGCCTCAGGCTTTCGGTCACCAGGAGTTTATTGTTTATTGAATGTTTATTGGCCAATGTGACACCCCAGCATTGCCATTCCAAATGATTAGCTGCGTGAACTGGGCAACGAGGTTCATAGCTTTCATACTCTAGTACTTTAGAGAGGGAGCTCTGCGATGTTTTACCGTTACCTATTCCGTATTTTGGCCTTCTTTTCCTGATTTAATTTTGTTCTAGAGAGTACGTTCTTGGAAACATGCCCTTTTCATTATTATTCATTTTAGAATTCGTCGTCCTAATTTCGTCTTGTTTTTAATGGAACTGCCTTAACTTACTTTCGGTAGACGGAATTCAATGGTATTTTGGCTAGCGTAATGAATACCTGGGTAATGTGATTCCTGAAGTTTTCGCAGCCACCCTCTTTACACATGGCAATCGTTCACTTGAAAAAAAGGAGTTTGGTGGATCATTTACGTTTGCTCTTTTGCTAGCGCTTATTGATCTTTCTAGTTATTAGTTTGGGGAGTTCAAATATTTCATATTTCACTACTGAATCCACTTGATTAACAACGAAAGAGCGGTCAAAGTTCGTATTAACAGTAAAATTTGGACATAAAGATGTACAACTTTGAAATATTGGAATTATCAAATAAGGATGAAGGTGAAATATTAAGATGTCACCTTATCCTTAACATCTCTAGTTTATCCAAGAAGGTCGTTTATATTGGAGAATAGTTTTAAAGACAACTGGGCCGATTTTCGTGAACGCAGATTAGAATCCTCTTGTTGCTTCATGATCACATATTTCATGATCCAGCTGTAAGTTGTCTGATGCCGGAAGAAGGCTAACATCTGAAGGTGTGTGGTTACATCACTCCCATTCTCATTTTAGTAAAGCCTTTAGGAGGTGTGCGGTAATATTTAATGCTAATATCTTTTAACTTAGTGGAGCTCACTGAGCTGTGTTAACAGAAGATTTGGCGCCTATGTTTCTAATCCATCACTTCTGCAATTGAACAAATTCATTTATGCTAATCTCCGTGAGCCTCTAGGGGAGTGTAATCTCACCTCGTATTGCAAATTTTAATTTTTTTCAAAGCTCCTCTAAAGCCTTTAACGTACTTTGGCTCTTTTTGTAGATTCTACACGACTGCACCTCGCCGTACATCATCGGCTTCTACGGGGCATTTTTAGCTGACGGAAACATCAACATTTGTATGGAATACATGGATGGGGGCAGTCTGGACATAGTGCTCAAACACGCCGGTCGCATGCCCGAACCCATCGTCTCACGCATCCTCTACGCCGTCCTCTGTGGTCTAGAGTATCTGCGCAAACAACTCAGTATGATCCATCGGTAGGTCGAACCTTCCTCACTCTTGTTACTACCACGATATCTCTTAACTCCATTTAAGAAGGAGCGTTACTAACACTTACCTTGGATAGAAATATCGTGTAACCACTCTTATGTGAAACTCGCATTCTACAATTCCTAATTTTGACTAGAATTAACTTGTGAGAATAGTCACACATCACTGGATGCGCACCCGATGAGCGTCGATCTCGTGACCTCTGACCTGTCAGACGTACATGTTGATCGCTGCGCCGCGGCGCGTTCATTTAGAAGGCGTTCTTAGTGCTCATCTGGAGTAGAGAGGAAGCATCATGAAGTCGACGAGTGTTAAATATGTCAGTGACTTGTTGGACCAGGCGGAGTTATCAGAGAAAATTGGAGTCTGGATAATGGAGTTGATCACCTCTCTCCTTCACAATAGCAAACGAGACAAGAAAGTATTGAACAAGGTGACTAGAAATCACTACTAAAGGGGACCAGGATGGATAGATCAGTTGTGTTGGAGGTTCCTTATCAAAGAAGTAAATGGTGGAAAACATGACGTCTGGACGGGATATTTGTTAATGTTAGATTTATTCATTCATTTAAAATCTTAGAATTATTTTGCATTTAATTGAATGCTGAAAGTCAAACCATTCATCCTGTATCCACTAATTATCAAGGCACTTTTGCCGATTAATTAGACTAAAAAGAAGGTGTCTAAAATGTGTCTTTATTTATCCCATTGCAGATTGATCAATGTGTTGTGCTTTTGGTTGGTTTTTTCGCTATTGGTGCATAGCTTTCCGATTGAAATTGACACAGTTTTAAACAATTTTCCCTCTTTTTGGCAAAGGCTGGGAAATGGGTCCCACACAATTTGTCAGAAATCAACAAATAACAGCGTGTGATCTGTTGTGTTCCACTGCGTTCTCGTGAACTTCAGGCACCATTTTTAGACCGAGTCATAACTGACAACGACGAGAGGTGGATGTTTGATAACAATGCTAAGCGCGAAAGGCAGTGGCTAAGTCATGACAGTGGTTCAAAGCTGATCCCATCTCCAAACCGAGAAGTGGACTGCACCCAAGAAGAATTCTTGTGTGCGTATGGTGGGATTTGAAGGGAATCGTTGATTATGAACTAATGGGAGACAATCAAACAATAAAATGTGAAGTTTACTGTGAGCAGGTAACTCCTTTAAAAGCAGTTAACGGCAGGAAAAGCGGCCTTCTTTGATGAATCGAAAAGGAGTGATTCTGCACCATCACAATGCCAGACCCCACACTTCAGGAGCAACCAACAATCTCGTTGAAGAATTTGGCTGGGAAGTCATGTATCACCCCTCTCCATATTCTCTCCATTTTGCACCAACCGATTGTCATCTTTTCAGGAGCCTACAGAATCGTTTGGTTGGACTTCAAAGGCTTACTTCAAGAGAAGAAGTGGAAATGAAGAGGATAGCTTCTTTTTATGAGACCAAACTGGCAAAATTCTATGAAGAAGGAATGAGAAAGCTAATGAGAAGATGGGAAGATGTAAATAATAAAAATGGCGACTATTTTGAGCACTGAATAAATGTGTTTTTGACAAAATTTTCACTTCAATTCAAATTAAAAAATTGACAGAACTTCTGTTAAAACCTGATAGGTGCTGAGGTAGCCTTTTTGCTGGAACTAGATCTAGCGACCTTTATCATTGATAACTGATTTTGGGTGGCACATGTCTTTATTGGGGAAACATTGAACAGTTATCCCTGAGACCTAAGTATCTGCAATTATCAACGTTTTAGCTGTGGATTAAGGGAAATGCACATGACCACTAAGTCATGTTATCTCGCTTCCAAAAAGTTGCAATCTCGCTTTAATTAAAGATAGAGGTCAGATAGTTAAGAGGGGCTAAGATCTTGAGCCTACAAGAACTTATCTCAATTG
>CAADRB010000082.1:298511-330109 GCA_900708905.1 Hymenolepis diminuta
TTCATTGTGTTTTTTGTTCACCGTTCAAAATGTTGCAGCGTCCTCAAGTTGCTTTTTCTCTTCTTCCCACTCACATAGTGACGTGAAGCCATCGAACATTTTGATGCGACGAAACGGTGAGATAAAGTTGTGCGACTTCGGCGCAAGCGGGAAATTAATCGATTCCGTGGCGCACTCCTTCGTGGGATCGCGGTCGTACATGGCGCCGGAGCGAATCTCGGGACAGTCCTACAACACCTCCTCTGATGTCTGGAGTCTTGGGCTGACGCTGGTCGAGTTGGCCACCGGACATTATCCCATCCCGACACTGGAGAATGAGGCAGCCTACTTCACCGGCTTCTCCCCCGATCGCGACACAAATCTCCGTGAACACATTGCCGCCGCTCGAGAGGGCAAAAAACTTCCACGTAAGTCACCTCCCCTTTCCCCCCACCTTTGCCTAAACTGGAGGTGGTTTGCGGGTGGAAGTTGTGCTGTGTTGGTCACTGTGCGATATATTTCTGGAGGGGAATACCCGGTGTATTTTCTTCGGTGATAGTGAATCTCCAGTATATGGTTTGGAAGTGCATTGAAGGCCGTTAAAGGTAAAATAAGTGATGGCTATTGTCCTTTTAACTTCTTACGATCTTTACCACACAACAAGTCGGGTATAAATTGTTGGTTGAATAGCATTATTGAATACAAGAAGAGAAAGCTTGGATCACTGAGGCAGAGTGAGAGATTGTGAGTGCAATAGCGGATACAGGGGGTCCATGTAAAGTTCAGGATTAAAAGTGACTTTGTTTGACCAAACGATTGCAGATGACCGAACTGTCAGATCAAACTGACTCAGTGAGTTGACAGTATCGAGTTTGCAGGTCAGGTTACTTGATCGTATCTCCTAAATATTTAGAAGTGTTTCCAAACAAAGTAAACCCGAAAATGTTCATGAAGATGAGATTTGGAGAATATGCCTGAGAACTTAATTTCGAGAAAGTTAATCACTGTTAGATTCTGCTTGTGAGAGGGAGGCATATCTTTTGTTTTTGGACGCTAAAAATGACTTTATGAAGAGACATCTACTGATATATGAGCATTCTAATGCTGGTTTGGGGAAACAGAGTGGATTTCTTAGTGTTGCGAAGTTAATAAATTCCATTTAAAATGGTATATTACAGTTCGCTTCATTGCGGCATAACTGGTCACCTCGAGTAAAGATGATAAGAATTTACTGAATGTATCTGGTTTAAAAAATATAGCGAACAACTTTTCCGTGAACATTAATTATAATCTCGTAGCTTTCATAGTTTTATAATTATAAGTCCTGGCAAGAACTTAAGCTTAGAGCGATTAACGATGTTCACACATACAAGAAAACGTCAGACTGAATCACAACATATAGTCCCCGACTACACCGATACCTGTTGTTGAAGGATTTTAATGTTTGCCTATAGTTCTGGTGTCGAAGAAAGAACTTACTGTGTGCTGGTGGTGATTCAGTAAGTCAATAAACGTTATTGAGAAGAGGAGTCGTCAATATTTTACTGCTGGGGATCTCCGGTGTTGTTTGAGGAATGAGGAAGGAGCACAGCAAATTTACGTTACCCTTTTTTAAAGATTTATTAATGCCTATTTTGCCTCCTTTATGTAGCGGTAACAACTCCAGAACAAGCTCCCCTGTCTATCTTCGAGCTGCTGGTATTAATTGTCGGTCAGCCTTTGCCGCGGTTACCTCGGGCATGTTTCACAGACGACTTTATAGATCTAGTGGCCTCATGTTTACGAACGGAGGCGACAGAGCGACCGACGTTGGATGCTCTGCAACGCCATGCCTTTGTGACCACAGTGGCGGGCCTACTACCTGTCGGCGCAAACCGACGCAGCTCCATTCGATTTCGCTGTGACCCCACCATGACAACGGCGACTGCGCTGCCCCATGTAGTGGGAGGAGGTAATCACGGTGGTGGCACGACGGGGGATGGAAGTGGAGACTTTAACATGGACGACATTGCTTTCTACCTCTCCCACATCCTACCACCCCATGATGGTATCGGCTAATTAACCGATCTCCCGTTTTTATCGATTACCATTGCCTCCTTGCTCTCTATTCAGCACCATTAGAAATTAATGATGATGATGTGTGTGACCTTTCCCTCTTATATTGACGTTGTGATCCTTCCCCCTCTTTATCACACTCCTCTTTCTCCCCGTATATCTGCCACAGTGTGTATATTATTTCTCTCTACTCGATAATACTGAGATTAATTCACGCCGAGAGCCATTTGCCTTCTGACTTAAGTCATCAGCCAGTGCTTTATCATTAAGTAGCAAGTATGTCTCACTAAGGCGCATCCCCAAGTTCAAGTTTTGTGATTTGATCACCGGATTTCGTAGAGCACAAGTTCGTGATGTTCAGAGTTCATTGATTATATTGAGTATTTTTTTTACGCCGTAATGTATATTTAATGTCTGAGCAGTCACTATGGTATTTAGACCGAAAGAGAATCATTTAATCAGTAGACCCCATTTTGGGAACATCTGAACTCAATTCAGATATCGTATTTTCCACTCAAGAGTCTAGATGAGAGATGTGTCTTGAAGTTGAGATTCCGTGTCGAGACGGGGGTTTTCATGACTCAATTGCTTGATATTTGAGACAAGCACTCACCGTGAGCAAAATAATGACTTGTTTAAGCCGTTAATAAGTGAAGAACGGTAGGCAGTTTGCCACATATCAAGCGGAAAAAGCACCAGTAAACTTGAGAGGTCATTCATGTAGAAGTCATAGGCGAATTTCCAGTCTATCTCTCTCAGACGCACAACTTCCAATACATACGCATCGATTTTTAGAGGAAATGGTATGAGAAATGCGTTAGTTATGCCTAAATAGACTGTTTAATGCATATTTTGATATAATCAACTTGATTTTGAAAGTTTGGAAAGACTAGGCAGATCATTCTTATCACATCCAACAGTGGAGGAAAAAATAATTATTAATTGTAGGAAGAAACTAAAATCGGTTAATAGAAAGTTCAACGTATGAGAAATGGTTGGAGGGGGGAGGGGGGGGGGAATGTTGAGAAATAAAATCACGTACCCAGTCAGGAAGCCTAAGAGTGCCTGGAGTGGATTTTTGGATACGGGTCGTACATTATTTACTTAGTGGGTAGTTCATTTTCAAATATTCGCTTTCCATGATTTCTCGCTTACCTTATGGAATAAATTCTTGTTAATAATATGCCCTTTCCACCGACCGGATTTTTAAACATGGTGATCTCTCTTGCCGTTTATTCTTCCAGGCTTGAGAAGTATCTTTATACAATGAACAGCTTATATGACGAGATGACATGGGTAAAGTGACTAAAATAAAATTTGAAAAATCGAAGTACAAATAGATCGATTTTAGCCATTTCCTTCAAACATATAAAATTCATCAACTTTCAAATTCCGACTTCTTTTTGACCATCTAAAGTTCCTTTAACCAACTCTTGATTTAAAGGTGCTCACTTTTGATAGATGCGATTTCAACAGCATTTCCATCAGTATCTCATCTCCTTTGTAAGCGATTCATTAAATAGTTTTTTTCGCGGAAAGAGGTAAAGATTATCCTTAGTTTCGGTAGTTTTCAAGTTACAAGACTGTAATTGAAGAAATAGTCTTTAAAATGTTGTATTGACATGAGACATACAAAGGGGATGTATTGGGAAAGTGCACCCGAAAGAAACTCGCAATCTTCTTGCGTTCACTAAATTATCGATTACTGGATTTCCACACTCGCACCTGATCCTGTAGGATCACCATTACAACAGCTACTGGCTATCGAGGCTGCCGATCATTTTGAGTATATCCGAATACATTTTCTAAATATGAAAACGTTATTTGGGCTTCATATCGTCTTCAGTTTGGAAATTATTGCAAGAGTTTGCATGAACCTAAAATTAACAGGGGAATTAAGAGAGTTGGTGAAAAATGCGATGCACTTCTTCAGAACACATAAAAATTCGAGATGGATTTAGATATGGGCTCTGTTGAAATTGCATAAGCAAGGTTGTACACAGCGAACTCATATCCACGCTGATTTCATGACGCCGAGTCCTAGGCTTATATCTAATTAATGCTTTCTGCCATCTTTCTAGCTCCTGATTTGGCTTGACTTGATTTCAGATTAAATAAAATTCTGTTTGCACCATTTGTTGATAGCATGCATTTCTTCTTGTTCAGTTTTAGAGAGGTTGGCTTTTCAGAAGAAAAAATGTAGAATCTTTCTTAGGTTCCAGTTTTCTCTTTCCTGGCTTGATGAAGGTATGCGTTTCCTCTTGTGCAGCCCTCAGGTGTCGTAACGAAATGAAGAGAAAATAAGTCAGTTGCTGACAAGTAGGCCGATGCATTTCTCTAGTACCAAAGTAATGAAATCTGTTCGAAAAACTTCCACAAACTCTGCTCAAACTTTGGTATTATTCGTACTCACGTTTTCTGAATGTGCGTTTAATATGGTCCAAAATTTACTTAAACTGCTCTTAGTGATCTGAAGACCTGAAATTCAAATATGTGATTGATTTCTGCTGAAATCGAGCGATTATCATTGTGGATGAGGGAGGAGAGTGTAAGAGAACTCATTCGATAACAGACAGCGTGACTTTTGTGGAACAGCAGAAAGAATTTCCTCTCGACTCTGAGAAAGTCGCTCTTTTTATCCAAAATATTGGCATATCTAGCCGATCAAACAGCAATAGCTAAGGCACTTTAGATGAGCTGAGGCAATATTCAAATACCTAAAGGAAATTAAAGAGATGAATGAAATGGTGTTGCAGACACCGCATAGAGAAGAATCAATTTCAGTAAAAGGAAACATTACTACTAAGTTCATCTAACCAACAAAAAACGATCATCTAAAAAAATTTTTAGCATTAAATATCGCAGTTGCCAAATAAGAGGAGAGGGAAGATAAAATATGAAGACATCATTCTGGAGTTTCAGGTGCATTTGCGTCACTGTGTCCTTGAGATCTTAAGAATACGTGAGAAATTCATTTCTAGTGAAGAGTAGTTTTCAAGTCACTCGGGGATGAGCACGCAGAATGGCACGAACAGAGGTTCTAGTTCTCTTATAACTTCATGATCTAGCCTTAAAGTGTTCGATGTTAGAAGACAGCTGCCATCTGAAAATCCGTGAGTTTAAAGAAAACGTGATTGCATCACTCCCATCTTCATTTTAGAAGAGGACATAGCTAGTATATGCTAGTATTTCATTAAGAAACATATTCGTAAATATCAGCTCCCCCTTGATAAAGCTACAAATTAATCAGACCCTAGGTGGAAGGAGGAGGTAATTTACAGCTCAAACAATGGTTCTTACCCTAATAAAATAACTTGACTTATTTAGGATTGGGTATGGGATAAAGGATTGGCTGCCTGATTGACCAATAATTGCAGCGACGGCTTCCCACAGATGGTCTTACATATGAGTGAGTGTGCGAAACCGATAACCGATAACCCAGAACTTTAGGGTTGAAGTTTGCCAGTTTCTTACAAGTGCACAGAAAAAGTTGATTGTGCTTCGCAATAATTTTCTAAATTTTCTGTTCTGCTGTGGGAGTCTCCACATCGAAATACCTCTATCCGATCTTGTAAGATCAATTTAAGGGCGCAAATTTCTCAGAAGTGCGTAAGTTTCCACTTACACATTATTTCCTCTTAGCGTTCAGCATCAGAATTAAGTGATGCAAATATTCTTCTTTAAGGGCCAAATTTCTTAACCATAAAACATTAAAACCTCAGTTCAATAGGAGATAAGTATCTCACCGTCTTATCAGAGAAATAACGTGCTTTTCTCAAAGTATTCTTAAAGCATACCTCTCAACGTTTTCTGAAGAAAGGGGGCGGGGGGGGGGGCCTTGCAAACTGACAGGAGCAAGAAGTTGGAGTGTGCCGTCAAAGTCAGTAAACATTTTTAAAGTACATTAACATACACACCTGAATATGAAATACCACATCATAAAAAAATCACTTAATCAATTTTTGCCTTTTAGAGTAGTCGCCATTTGCTTTTTGCTTCAACGAAACCGATGAACCGTCAATCTGTAAATGGGTTTGGAGGATATACTCGGTTTGAAAAAATTCTTCATTTGAGAGGCCTTGAAAGTTGTGGAGAAAAGTAAGTTTTTGAAGGTTTTAGGCTGGAACAAGCAAGCACAATGTCCTCAATTTAATTTAATTGTACCTTTCAAATAAGTGACCTTTTATTCTTTAAAACGACTTTATTATTTCTCGCTCCCTGTTGAATATTTTCATCAAGGCCATTGGGAAAAATTGCAGAAATTTGTGTAAATTATAATCCATCAATGTATGTACTTTTTTTCATTTGCAGATACTCAAGAGATACTCAAGCATATGCGTGATGACTGTATTTTTCGCGCGATCAAAGTCCAGGTTGGATTCTTCAATGACATGGATTTTCAAGGCAATCCTACTCAAGAGTCTGTGTACGTGATAAATTGATTGTTACGATCCTTCTAGAGACCTTGAAGTTCAATTACAAAAACGATGTTTAAATCTATGAGTAGGTCTTCACTGGGAAGATGAGGTATTAGCAAAAATGATATTGAAATCAAATTCACCAAATGAAGGCACCTCTAAATATTAGATAAGACAACTACAGGCAAATGATAAACAGGTACTTCGGTAAGAGAGAAGTCAAAATTTGGATGACTGATCCAACTGAGGAATCTGTTACTGAACTTAAATCACACCTGAAGAGTATTTGTAAAAGAGGAATTATGTGTGTAGATTCTACATGTCATCAGTGAAAGTGAGATGAGAAGGCACTGCCCGATCGATCACCTCCAGCCCAAAGATAATCTGCCAACTAGTATACTTCTTTTGTCTAGTAGATAGGTGCTACAGGAAGTATGTGAAAAAAGGATGGCTGCGAAATCAAATGGAAGTATGTCATCTGGATTATCTCTACGACGACTCCCCTGATTCCCTGACTCTTACTTCTACTGCTCGAAATACTTCCTTATAAAATTGAACATACTCCCCCTTTTGCTTTAACTTCCTAAGCGTTCGGGTGTCTCTCCATGATGAAATTTTGTAAACCCTTTAGCCCCGCCACGGGGGTAAAAATTAAAAATACACCTAAGGGGAAATCATCTACTGTAATTTCAATGGGATGCATTTGATCAAAGTATTTGACTAAACTAATTAAATCTGAGTTGTGAATCTTAACTCTGCAGATGGAAGTGGTGTCTCTACCCGATCTACAAGCCTACGCAATTTAAGATGCTTTCAAGCTAACAATTTCAAATAACGACATCATCACCAACGGTACTTGATAAGTGAAATGGGAATAGAAAATGCCAAAGCGTATGTTTATAAAAAAATATATAAAATAAAGGAATTATGAAAATGATGAAACTTTTTGACGAAAACCTTTGCCATAGAGGGTTGAATATTTTCTTATTCATAATATTATGAAAACAGAAAAATTTGCACTTTTTCATTATGGAGGAAGCAACTGGCTTCAATTAGCCATAAATTCATAAAACGATAAGGGGGAGGTGATCGAGGAGACGATGATATTAAAGTTAATGCATCGAAGTGTTTGACTTCATTCGATTTTTGGAATCGAGTCGTGAAATATGTACTTAGTGGGTACGTGACATTTCAAACTCCAAATTCCATTATTTCTTCACTGGATTGCGGACCGAATGCTTGCTAATAATAGTCAGTGCCTCTTGACCAATTGTTTAACTATGATTGTTCAACGATTGTTTAAAGATTTGGGAAAGCAGGATGAGCTTATATGATATTGAACGGCTTTCATGATATTAGCACTGCAGAGCTGAAATAGCAAAAAAGTAATCCTTTCCTAATGTAAATTCCTCATGTGTTCGGTTTGGTGCAATCTGTGTCTCTGTGCCAAACGTATTTATGCTGTCTTTTCGGTTTTTACATTTTGTAATAAATGCCAATTCTAGTTATACATTTAAGAAAACGCGGCTTCTTAGATAAACTTGAAATTCGGCTAGTAAAATCAACCTTTGGGACTCGTCTGCACGCCATTCCGACTCAGTGCTTTCATGGTCGATAAACACAGAGCGAATTTCTGTCGGAAATTCATTTATTCATTCCTGATTGATATCTTGTGCAGTAATGTGCATTTAAATCACTGGATTAATAGATAGATATAGCAATAGGGAGATATGGGCTTTTAATCCTCATTCATTTTTGTTTCACCTACTACAATAATCCATTCATAGAAATGTCAAAACTCTATTTAAGTTTGAATATTAATTACTTCTAAATGTGCAAATCAAAATCGAAATTTTGACTTCTCTTCCTTGGCCTTGTCAAATCTGTATTAGCTGTTTTTAGATGTGCGGCATAAAAACTTGTCTACTTAAGTTTTTAAGTAGAATATTGTGCGGAAATAATCTTTGATCACAAGGTGTGCAAATAAAAGCACATTCTCTTCATACCCTTCAAATTTTTCTACGGTGAAAACAAAAAATCTTACCACCAACAAGAATAAGATGCATCTTATCCAATAAAGGTGACATAATTGCATTAACTGTCTTTTCAGCAGCTATCAATGTGCCAAACTTCATAAATTTTCGAGTTGGAAGATTATAAGTATAGACACGAGAGAGAAATTCAGATTAGTCCACAATGTTGAAGGAAGAGGCCAAATAAATTGCTTAGGCGAGGCAGCATGAAGCATCGTGAAACATATATCTTGCTGGCTAGTGGTTGTTAATCACTGGAAATTCCTTAATATTTGGCATGGTGGCTGATTGGCTTGTTATGCAATACGATAAATCGATCCAGTTATTCTGATAAACCTTTCCTTCAATAGGTATCACTCTAGTTCAACTTAAATTTTATACCATTAGTAATTGTCTGCGAAATATTTATTTGATTTGTAAAATATGTAGATCTGTCGTTTCGATTGACGTAGGTTACTACCGTACTTGATAGAACATTGTTTAATTTTCAATACTGTCCTGGCTTTAGAACTAACTCAATTGCATTACTTCTCACGCCTTTGTCTTTCCTCCCCTTTTTTGCATATCTGATTTATCCTTGACGTGCCCCCATAATTTTGCCTTGGACCCACACCCGATGGCGGTGTGCAAATAAGGCCATGCAAACTCCGCACCAAGTCACGTTTGTGCTGTCCAGGTACCTTAGAGTCGTATGCACACACGAATGCACTTCCTTTCATAACTAGTTCAGTCTTGTTTCTAGACCGTCACACACACATATTCCGCTGAAAACAACGAGTCCATAAAATGTGCACGATGATCGGGTGTGACCTTCTTACCGTCCTCTCGCCTCCTTACTTTCGGTCTTGATTAGGAATTTTTTTGCCTAAGTCTTGCGAAAATGCCTTTTTCTCACGAATGATGTGATCTTATTATCGATCGCTTCGACTTGGAGTTCTGCGCACAACAAATTCTCACTGAAAATTGACTCAAAGTCAACAGAGCTGAAACCAAATTTAAGCGCACAATTCACTCCGATTTTAAGAATTGACATCCCTGAAAATGAAGTTTTGTAAATATTCTTTGTTCAGTCTCGCTTAATTGGCTGTACCAGATCTTAAGTAAACGAACACGTTCTACACAATACCATTAAACAATACCTGCATTATCCATTTTGATCCCATTTCTAACTTAACTATATGAAATCTACACAAACAAAGGTTTACAAACAGTAAATATATCATAGCAAATTTTGAACCTGCGTGGTCATCTTACCATTAGCAACCTGACCAGCATACATTGCCTCTACCTTGAGTAAGACTTGGGTCTAAGACATGATATCCTAACCTCAATCTTCAAGATTTTGATTACGAAAATGCCGAGAGTTTAACTCGGATTAGTGGCGTCGAGACACGTTGTCACTTCACGAAATCTAACTGTCACGACCGCACATTTCATCTAAATATTTACCTCTAGAGAGAAAAATGTCGGATATAGCAGAATAACGTTACAAAAACTACCCAGATGCGGTAATCACGTCCATAATAATAAAGAAAGAGAGAAGACGTACGTTAGCAAGAGAAGTGGTCGTGAAGTACAAGTTTTGCCTTGAGGACAAGGCTCTAGGGATGATCGTTCCTACGTGATAGCAGATTGATGCGGCCTTTTGATTGGTTGAAATGCCTGTACGTGACTAAACAAGGTCGCGCAATTGAAGTCTGCTATTGGTTGCTTGTTATCTCCGCCATGAAATTAACCCGTTTCAGTTCGCATACATCACGTTCGATAAAGGCAATCGAATTTGTGCTGTCGGAGAAATGGAAAAATGCCAGTCTTTTAAATTCTTTAATAAAAATGTCAAGTAGCATTGTGGTCAGCCTAAAAAAGTGGGTTACAATTGTAGAACTACCCGTCGTTTTAAATCAGTTTTCATAATTTTCCTAAGATGCTGCTTTGAAAATAGAATTGTTTAAAGGGCTTAAATAAGCACAAGTAGCCCCGGGCATGAATCTACCAGGCAATATTCACGGACAAAATAAATATTTGGTACCTTCTTCATGGCAACTCTTTATAAAACTTGCCACAAAATGCAATAAATTCGCGTCAAAATCGACTCCATGTGCTAATGGCAACGAAGAGTGCCAATTGTAAAGCGAGTTTCTGCAAAGCTCACACAGACGTTATTGTCATGATGACTGAATGAAGCAAAAGAAATAGTGGAATGGAACCCATATTACTGTTATTATGTTCTCATCTGATTATACTGATTAAGGGCAATCAATTATTCTAGAGTTTTGAAGAAAACCGGCAAGGGATTTGGGAATTTTTTTCAATAAATTTTTTAATATCCGATCTGCAGATATAAACACCCCCTTGTCCTTATTATCTTATCCATTAGGTGTTGGAAGAATTTGCAGCGGATGCTGCACAAAATAGTCCTCGACTAACCTCAGCTGAAGACAAGTACCACCAGTCTCTAGCAGAGTTCTTCGGCACAAATTACCCCAAAAAATTAGTTAGGTTACGTCCAGAGTAGTGAGAGCAAAGGAGGTTTACTGCAAATAATTAGTCATTATGAGTACTATTATTTTTGTCAGTCCTGATACCGTGCAAATTACCTCCCGTTAGCATTTCCCAACCCTTCTATGTACACAAAACACCGTCATTGCGATTAGGCCAAATAAAATCGGACTATTTCATGATATGAATGACAGAAATAAGACAAAGCTCCAGGTCGTTAACGCACAAATTCCAGAGAAATACACGTTTCGATGGGACTTCAAGTCATCTCAAATCGATTAAAACAATTGCTCAGTGACCGGCACCATTCCTGAGTGAGTTTTCTACAAAAACACTTTGGGAATCACACCAAAAGAGCATACGCAGAATTAGAGTACACTCTAAACTTGCACTTTAGATACTCAGTAAAAGCTACATCTGAGAGTTATCTATTTCCACAAAAACCCGAATAAAGAAGAGTCGAAAACTTGAAAATTAATTACTTATTCAAAACATTCGCCAACTAATAACCATCACTGTTGAACAAGGGGAAGAGAGTAGAGAAAACACGAAAACACATTTTAGAGCTTTAAAATTCATTCAATCTACGGCAGCTGCAGAGGGGAACAGCGACGTCCTTCATCAGCGGCAAACGTGTTTACTTTGGATTACGGAAATTTTCGCCGGCGTAGCGAGCATGAGAGCCGAGCTCTTCTTCGATACGCAACAGCTGGTTATACTTGGCCAGACGCTCAGATCGGCAAGGGGCACCGGTCTTGATTTGTCCAGTGCAGAGACCCACAACGATGTCAGCAATGGTTGCGTCCTCGGTCTCTCCAGAGCGGTGAGATACCATAACACCCCATCCAGCGGCACGAGACATTTTACAGGCCTTGATTGACTCACTTACCGAGCCGATCTGATTGACCTTCAGAAGGAGACAATTACAGGCCTTCTTATCGATGGCAGTCTGGACGCGCTCTGGGTTTGTCACGGTCAAATCGTCACCGACAATCTAACAGAAAGGGAAAAAAGTGCGTCAAGACCTCTGAAAAAAATGGGAGGAGTGTTACTTGAGGCTTACCTGGATACCCGCAGTGGCGTTGAAATGAGTCCAAGCATCCCAATCATCTTGATCGAAAGGATCTTCCATTGAAACAATGGGATACTTGTGGATCATGTCCTTGTATATTTGAGCCAATTCAGTGCCAGGAATGATGGAAGAGGCGGCAGCTTTTGGGTTCTTGAAGTCCAAATTGTACTTTCCGTTTTGATAGAACTCAGAGGCAGCAACGTCCATTCCAATTTTCACCTTGCCAGTGTAGCCCGCCTTGGCAATGGCAGTATTCAAAAGTTCGAGACCCTCCATGTTATCCTGAATATTTGGAGCAAAACCACCCTCATCACCGACGTTGCAGGCGTCAAGACCATATTTATCTTTGATGACGCTCTTCAGGTGATGGTACACTTCGGAGCCCATTTTCATGGCCTCGGTGAAGTTCTTTGCTCCGGTCGGGAGAATCATGAATTCCTGCATGGCCAACTTATTGCCAGCGTGACTACCACCGTTCAGGACGTTGAAAGCAGGGACAGGAAGGATGACATCCTTGTTTCCAGCCAATTCAGCAATGTGGCGGTAGAGAGGAACACCCTTTAGTGCAGCACCGGCCTTACAGACAGCAAGAGAGACACCCAAGATTGCATTGGCTCCCAATTTGCCCTTGTTCTTTGTCCCGTCCAATTTGATCATAAACTCATCAATAGCCTCCTGTTCGGTGACTTTGAAGCCCTTTTTGATAAGCTCGGGGGCAATGATATCGTTAACGTTCTTGACAGCATTAAGTACACCCTTGCCCATGTAGTTTGCCTTATCATTGTCCCGAAGCTCAACAGCCTCATGAACACCAGTAGACGCACCTGAAGGGACAGCGGCACGGAACATTCCATTATCGGTGAAGAGGTCAACTTCAACGGTGGGGTTGCCACGGCTGTCGAAGATTTGACGAGCATGAATCTTTACGATGGACATCTTGAGTGCGGTACCTACACAAAGAGACGAAATACACCCTAAATTTGAATGTATTATCAAGCGAGGATAATACTTTAGAAGATAACATATTACGAAAATAAAAAGCCAGTCTCGATGGCAAACACGAGAACCACTCACCGAGTCGACAACAATTTCAATGTTTCAACATGGTCGGTACTTATTGACCTAGATTGCTTCAAATAAACAACCGTAAATAAAATTGAGCAAAATTCGCAGTTTATGAGCAGAATAAAGATAAATGAAGTATCAAAGTTGTTTAAAATTTACGAAATCGATTAAACTTTTATAATTTGTGTGTAAATGAACTAGAGTCATTTTATTAAATCTAAATGAAAAAAGAGGACTTTTAATATTTGCCAGATTCTAAGATTATTCCGGAATTGTTAAAGTTTCTACTGCACTAAAGTTTAAATTGCTTGCACATTTGTGATTTAATAAACATTTAATACTACATATCAGCAATAACATAGATCAAATTAGCTTTTACCTCCCACATATATTATGTTAAAATTCCATGTCCCAAATTATTGGATCTTAATGTTCTTATTTCTCTATAAAGCATCTTGTAATAATGTTAGGCATACTGGGGCTATATCGATCGAATTGCTGAAATAAGTCAAATGCCTCGTAGTCGGTGTTTCGGCGTGTTGGTCGACATCTGTTTAGGCATCTATGTGCAAACAAGCACACAGCGGGTCCATCTTTGGACACTGTAGTGGAGATCTTATCGCCGGTAAATCATTTCTCATCACCAGGTTTTGATAGATATCTGATAGCTATAGCATATTTAAGATCTAATTTAATTCCCAAAGTCTATATTGAGGAATTTACGAAATCCTATACACACACACATATATATATATATATATGCATGTATTTACTACATTTAGATACAGAGTTCTTCCACTAATAGAGTCTTCTATCCTCATCACTAACGCTTCTCTAAATAAACATTACTTCCACATTTATTGGAATATAAATTGAGCTTGCGTGACATCTTATTTCAAGACTCATGACTACATACCTCTATAAATCCACAAAAGGCAGTAGTATAAGTTTAGTAATATTATCATAAATTCATGAACAAGGAATTAGCACGAAAAATATAAGCGTAAATGTAAATTCTTATAACAGCATTTACGAAATTTGATGAATTTTGTCGTAGATCAATATGATCTAGTAATAGTCACGTAATGAGAGAGATTTTAGTGCATTTTCAATCACATTCTGCCTTTCCCGTTTCGTTTCATATTCAACATAATTCATGTAAAGCAAATTTCCCATGCTACCGTAATCCTCATTGTAGGCTTCCTTAGTTACTGGCTTAAGGCACGTATGTCGATATTTCATTAAAGGGACTGCCAGCGCCTTCTAAGAAATAATAAATAATAAAATGGCTGCTTACCATCATGTAGTAAAGAACTTTATCGAATACAGTGTAAAATTTGATTTTATTCAAATTCGCTAATGGGTCCCAGCTCTTCGATAAAGAGAAACTTTTCCCTTCCAAAACTATATTCAAATGCTCGCATAATTTGACCATATTCGGAAAGACAAACTGTTTAAGTCTTTTAAAGCCAAACTGTTTAAAGCAGAAGAGAATTCCATAAATTCCTGCAAGACGCGAAACCGATATCTGTTCCGCAGGACAATCGAGCCACGCCTTGAAAGATTGGTA
Source organism: Hymenolepis diminuta (assembly GCA_900708905.1). Taxonomy (NCBI): domain Eukaryota; kingdom Metazoa; phylum Platyhelminthes; class Cestoda; order Cyclophyllidea; family Hymenolepididae; genus Hymenolepis; species Hymenolepis diminuta. The sequence continues at coordinate 313,203 of CAADRB010000082.1, forward strand.
AATTTCGTCCAAAATAAAATCTGTGAGATATTTACATTGTGATTCGTATCTATAGAAATGTGCTTTTTTATAATTGGCCTTGCCTTTCACAGATATTGTAAATCTGCATTGCCGAAAATTCTCGAACCTGCCAATGCAAGTCCTCATTGAAGACGTTTTTGCAATCGTATTCGCAGGCACAGCAGGTGATGCACGTCAAAATGATGTCGTAGAGATGATAATCAGGAGGAATAATTGTAGAGTTCACCAGAGTCTTAACAATTCGCATTAGATTTAGGAGGCTGCCCATTCGGGCCTGGAGTACATTTAAACGAACCTAAAAGATCAAGTGATTACGTGTATTGGGGTGCGTACACCCTCGGAAATGAAAGCCAGCAACTGTTTGTTGTGGTGTTTACTTTTCGCTGATTTGACGATGAGGTCCATCGCCTCACGGCGGCTGCCCTCATCTCCACCAATGCAGGCCACACAGATGTCCCTGTACAGCGATATTTCCTTCTCATCCTTATTCTTCTACAATGTAACAGAGCAAGTTAGTAAAATTTAAAAGAGAGTTTATCTGAATATGTGTTTTCCATACGTAAATATTCAAATAATAAAAGCATTCAGTTGCTTTACATATTATTACTTCAAATCATAATACAAAAAATTGGATAATGCCAATTCATAAATGAAATAGAGGGAGATGTAAAAAGAAATCAAAGTAAAAAGGGAAAGTAAAAAATTCCGAGCTAATGAAAAGACAAACATAGTGCAAATATAGAGCTCTTGTCATAAAAATTTTAGAAATAAAAAGTGTTATTACACCGCAAGTACTATTTTAAGGGGGACTGTTATATGCTCAGGAAAATCTATGAGTTGAAAATTAGTAGTTAGAGCTCTCCACAATGATGATACTAATTTGTTTCATAATGATCACGAAAATACCGAAAGTGGGAAAAATAAATACGGGAGCTAATGATTCCAAGGTGTCAAAGGAGTAATCAATTGATGCATCGATATACAGATATGCCCTTCTCAATCTTATTCATTTAAAACACAGAATTGAACAGTTAAGGAAATAAGTGCCAGGAACGGGTGAAATAAAAAAATAGTTATCTAATACAAGGATTTCATAATAAATTAGAAGAATATTCAAGTTTATCATGAAATGGAGCAAAACGACAGTAAATATTGATTAGGAGCTAGCAACGTAAAGCCACGAAGTCTCTGCATTTTCGGACGATGAAAAATACACGTGAAGTGATCTTCGTCAAATTATTATGCGCACGCATGGTGGCTCAGGACAGTTAGTCCTGACAAATCCGAGGCGGTCATAATTGTATTCTCCTATAAATAATCCCGTTAAAAGTTAATGAAGCGAGAGAGACTGTGCATCCCCCCTGCATTTCCTCTCTCCCTGAGTCCGAGTGAATTGTGGCCTAGCGATATCTATTGGGAGGATATCAGTGGAAGAACTAGATCTCCAAGCAGCATAGAAGAATCGTACTTTACAGAAGTGGGCAACGGAGAAGTTACATAAGATATGTAAAATTGAAAGCAAATTCTAAGTTTTTGCGTTTGAGTGACTTGTGTCTCTTCTATCGAATAAAGGATATGCCTACAATCCTCAAGAAATCAAATTATTTCGAATACTTGATAAAGTAAAGCGAAATAGGTAAAAGGGAAAGAACCTGCCTTATAACTTGGGGCCATCTTTATGGTGTGCGATTTCCATTTGATGAATTTTGTTCTATGCAAACAGCACTCATCAATTTAAATTTTAAAGCTGAAACAGAGTATTGATTTGGTAAATTAAATTTAGCGAAATGATTTGATGTCATTGCAAATAAAAATAGGTTATTTGTTTCAGTCCCGAGACAAGACAATTGTTGATTGTCAACGATAAAAGTTGGAGTAGTAAATGCGAAATGACGGCTGCAAATTCCCATTCTATAACTGTAATATTCAAGCTAAAAGCGCCTAACTGATTTACAAGACTTCTGAACACGTACGTGAATGTACGTGAATAAAATGAAGAAATAAATGAAACTATTGATATTTACAATTTAGTGACGAAAACCTCGAGTGCAGCGATCCACCTTCGTAGAATGCTCAAACTTTCAATGACAGTTGAAGTGAAGATGGAAGTAGACAAACTTATGAGAGGATTCTGCGCAGTCTTTACATCGCTGATGGATAATTTTCCGTCCACGAATCCGCGATGACGTCTTCTAAGTCCCTATGACGCAAAACCCCTATCTGTCGTATCTAAATGCGCTTATCGACTCCCCTTTCTCTAACCGCCTCATTTCACTCAAAAGCCCATCTTCGCTCATGTGCTCTCACAGATTTGCCCAAGTGACTTTTATAGAACTGTCTTTGTTTTTCGCTCGTAACATAACGCACGCGTGTCAGTTACCTCCACAGTTAAAAAGTGTAAATTTTTTATATTAATGCGGACGATAATGATACTCGCAAATTGAAGTTAATTCCAAATGTGCATTCACTGAACTCAGTGAGGATAGACATCTAGTTAATGCTTTAATACTGATAATTTTCTGTCGAAATTCGCGAAATACGCCAATCCCCGAAAAAAGTGATGTTTCATCTAGTTACATGAATCATGACAAATTGATGAAATAACACACTTTGCCTCTGGATCATCAGGGCCTATTACTTCTGGAATAATATCACTAAAGACTACAATTATTACCATTTTAGAGATTGATTTTCTGCTGGAATTTCAATTAATTCATTCACTCCAAGCATTCGTAAATAGCCAACTCTGACAATGGCTGCAAGGTGATGATAAAGTAATATATCTTTGCATACAAGTGAGAGAAGGAAATGATTCCCTTCTTATGACTCTGCAGTTCCGAGATTCATCTAAACAACTATTCATCTAAAAAAGTGAAGTTTGAAGTTTTCTGAAACCGAATTTCTACTCAATTCAATTTTGGGAATATGTGACAAATAAACTAATATCAAGCTATCTCAATGGATAGAATTGCTAAGACCGAACCTTCTTGGTTACCGGCCTGTAAATACTGAACACGGTAGACTAGAAGTTGTATTTTGGAACCTGAGTTACTTATTTAGAAAATATTGTGCAACCTGGATCTAGAAATCAATGAAGTACAACTCTTCAGTACTGCAGAAAAATGCATAGAGGGTCACTTTTAACACTTTGCGTCAAGGTACAAATTTAATTAGTATTTCATTTGTGTTTCCTTCCTATTATTGTTGAAAATAGTGCTTATCCATTAAATTGTTTACCGGAACTATTGTGAATCACGTTATATTGTGTATAGTTCGAGTTGAAATGTGGGAAATTTCATTCTGACAACGAGAACTTGTATTTTTCTTCTACCTAGCTGGGATATCGGATCGCAGATCATTAAACTTTACTCTCAGCATCTTTTCAACACCTTCCCGATCATCATTCACTGTATTCCCTGTTAGCCGATTTCAGTTGCTATATTTTGTATGACAACGCAGCACCATAAGTGTCGTCATTCTTTGATAGCAACAAGTGGCAATAAGTAAGGACGAATTTCTTACTTTCTTTCCCTTGAATTCGAGGTAAACACAATGAAATTGACTTCTTGAACACTTTGCTCCTTCCTCATCTCCGGATCTTTTGGTTGACATTTTTAGTTTTGGCTTTCAGCAAGTGGTATTGATTACTTGTGTACTAAATCTTTCCCTTTTAAAGGTGAGATTCTCAAAAGTTATTCAAACTTACGGAGCAAAAGTTTTCATGACTTAGAGTTGCTGTTTTTCTTGATGCTAGAAAATTTACTTGATAACTTTCTTACCTTAAAAAGAGTTTTTAATAAACATTTTGATACGCGTCTCCTTTCCAGGATATTATAATAGGGTAATAAAAATTAACTCAATTAATTATGAAAAATTAATGATAAAAGTACTTTTCCATTCCTCTGGAAGTCAACACAGATTTTCGCGTTGTATGTGTATAAATGTGACCTTTCACATAATTATTCCACATTCAGAGTTGTTCAACCACATGAAGATGTAAAGGAATATCGAAAATCAGAAAAGGTGATCGTGAAGTCCTGTGAGAACTGTGCATCCAACTTTCTATATCCTATTCCTGAAGCATTCTCTGAATAAATGGACTCGTTATTTTCACAATGGATAAGATAACCGATAAAATCCACAAGTTTTAGTGAAAATGAGATTTTATCTGCCTGAAAATTAAGCAAATAAGGTTTGAAGGTTGTTTCCTGTAGAAGACAGTTTTGAGGAAAACACGCACAGACCAAAACGTGAAGGAGACATTTCTACGGATGTTATGCCTTATGTAAACAATTTACCTGTTATTTTTGAATTAAATTTGCTTTTCCAAGTAATATAAATATGCGAAATGAGGAGCTGAAATTGTACTTTAGATGTCTGAATTTTAAGCAGTTCTTCATCTAAATAGCATCCTACTAGCCCGTATTTAAGTAGAATATAACTAAATTTTATTAATTTTGATTTCAAACTTTTTTGAAAATGAAATCGGACTTTTTTCATAAGGGAAAAATTGAGATTGTAAATCCAATGGTTCAAAAACATAATAATCGATTTTGCATTGAAAATGGATTTTGCTAATTGGCGACGCTATCAGTTTTCAATGAATGGGGTTCCCGCACGCAGATCAATATTTCGAACTGACCCACATCAAATAGAGAATGTGATTAGATCAGTTATAGAAAGAAGGAAGAAATCTAGCAGAATTGCTTCATAATTTCCCCATTTCAGATGGAAAACTGCAATAATTGAAAGAAAGTACTGAAATGCACCATTTCACTATCCCTTCTAGTGCTGTGGTTTATCATGCAAAAAGTTAAAGATTCGGAAAAAACCTTACTAATTAATTGTATGGTATGTTTTACTGTTGCGAATTCAAAATTTTAATTATATGTGACGGGAATTTTTTCATATGTTGCTTAGAAATTTTATGCGCGTTTTGAATAAAATGACGAAATTTTTCTGAAATCGATGTCACTCATGTGAATGACTGCAGTCGATGGAAGTGGGCTATTTTCTACTTTTTCAAAAATTTTTATTAATTGAAATTGTTAAATTTTGCCTTACTATGCTTAAATATGGGAACAGTTAAATAGTACAACATGTGTGAAGGAGGGGAGGATGGAGCAAAAGCGGACAGCGAAATCTTCTCATCGCATTCCATTTTCGTTACGTCTTTTAGTTCTTATTTAATGCATCAAATTTCGAATGTCAGGAATTGACCTCTGAATTCCTATTACCGTGTTCAAAGCTTATTTGCAGATTGAATGATTTATGTACGTGTTCAGTTCCATCTCGACTTCCTTTAGCCATAAGTGTAATTATGGCTTCCTGTGGCTTCACAATTGTTTGGTAAACATATACCCGCGTACCCATAGAGTCGTAACAGCTATTTAGACTTAACACAGCAAAATTTGTGGTGCAGGTTATAAGGAGACCCTGGAATTGGACGTCGTACTGTGAATTTGACAAAATTAATGAGAACCGGATAATCACAAGCAATTATTAATGAAAGAAACAACGCTCATAGACATTCGAAAATGCATGTTCCGCATATTATTTATGTGTATATGTGTGGAGAGTTATCATAAAATCTTTAGTTATTATCTAATGAATAAGAAATAAAAATTAATTGGATGGACAAAGGTGCGCGCTGACTAAACGCAGAGATGTCAGGAAACTTGATAGGGAAAAGGCCATCGTGAGAGAAGGTCAGCAGACCGAAATTCTTAAAGTGGCTTCACGCATTCCAGCTTAAATGCGTACTGGAACTAACTAATGTTGCTAGCAACTAAGTCTCAAGGCTCATTCATTTGTATTCCAAATTATAGACTGATAAGGGATTTTTTTAAACAATGAGAACGCCCCATCTCCAAAGTGGCGTGAATTCAATCGGCAGAATCGGCAGACTCCTGCGCCTGAATCTTCCGAAATAATACATCAATCCGCACCCAGCGTGCACTCCCTCAAGGTCAGAATGAGGGAGTAATGGCATGATTAAAGGTGAGAAAATCTTCCACAACGCAAATGTTTGCAATGACTTCGCTCAACTGTCACCTTAAAATTACTAAAAATTTATTTTTCAACCGAGAAGTGGCCCTTAATTTTTCCACAGGTTGAGCAGTATTGACGTCAACTAAGTTCATTTAACATTGCACAATTCCATGCCTCCAATTTTCGAAGGTCGGTATCATCAGGACTATCAAAGTGGCATTTGGCTTAGTTCTTTTCCAGTTATCTTTCGAACCACATGTTAATTTGAAACATTTTTATGCGTAAATATTTCCGAGTCCTGCGCTTGCTCGAAGTGAGTGAAGTTGTCACACATTGCAACACGCTGCTGAAGGATGTCGATTGTTGATTTTGACTCGCCTCTTTCGAAGTGACTCAACAATTTGCCTGCGTTATTCCACACACGTTGATTTTAAGACACACGGTGCAAACGTTCACCTCTTGCACTCTCCAGTTCACCTTCTTCGTCTCATTTTTCGTTAACGTTTTTCCTCTACCACTCCAAGTCTCTCAAATTTTAATTATTGTCGTTCAGTATATTCTTGTTCGCTATCTGATCTGAATTCTAGAGCTGGTAATTGTGCTCGTCGGTTGTCAGCTTAGCTATAACCCCTATGGTTTGCTTTAGAAGACAGATAACGCAGTTCGATGACAAACGGTTGAATAATTACCCGGAATATTTCCTATTATTGGGACAGTTGTCCGCAATGACTTTCACCGTGCTCGGTACTGAGTGCTAATGAGCACAAAATTTAAATTTAAGATTCAAAATTTAAAATGTGAAGCTCTAAAGCATAGTAAACAAAAATTAAACTGATCATTCATTGTGTGCCACAACTTCACCCATTCTAAAATTCACCACTTTGAAAATATCCGACCGAGATAGTTTTATCTAATGTCTGCCTATATCGCAATATTTTTCAAATCTGCTAAGCAATTTGTTTGGTTCATTCGATCAAATCCGTCATCTTAAGTTCCACAACATTAGAAATTGCATGGCGTTTAGCCAAGACTCTGCGGATAGGCATGGAAGGAGATAAAAATGTTCATTTTACCGTAAGTAAAATCTTTTAGTTAAGTTGAAGAGATAAAAGAGGACTTGGCTGAGGAAAACATGAATTTCTTCGAGTACTTAGTTAAAAACGAGAAATTTCGAAATCCATCAGCACTTCTTCACCTTGAATTGTTTCATAATTCCAGGTTTTACCGATTAGACACTCATTTTTTAAAAATACACCTTTCGATCTATAAGGAAAGTGAATTTAATGATGAAGTTCACTGGAGAAAATCCCTAACTGTATTGCTTTCTGCCTAAATCGAATGACCTTGGGGTTAGGCATATGTCTGCCTTTATCATGAAGGATCGAATTTTACTCACTATTTATTCGATTCATTCATTCATGATCATGACAATAGGAGTACAGAGGATAAGTGGGTGTGAGATGGGGGGGTGAGGTGGGGAGGCAGTTGTCGGAATCTTTCTTTAAGTGAGGGTAAATAATGAGTGGCTAAAGTAATCAACTTGTAGGTCAAAGATTAGGCAAGCAAATCTTTGGGAAATTTTCTCAAAACAATGCTCTTCTATGCAACTACAATGCTATGAAGGCTGTTTTTTCGTCAGGCTACGGTCAACCCAGATTGCGAGGGCACGATAAAACAATTTGCATTTAACACAAGATATTTTACTAACCAAAGAGGGCAATATATAAGAATATGTGTTGCCTTCATGTTATTGATTTCCAAAGACCAGGACACCACCAGAACGAAAACAGTTTTTAGCCCGAATAACTATCGAGCCGTCTGGTACGACAAGCGTCCTGTTCTTAGTTAAAGCGATAGGCGACTTGAACTTAAGTTGCGATAACTGATTGTCCCAAAAACGTGGACACTGTTTTCATGCTCTACGAGGTTATACGATCATCACTTCTGGACTTTGAAAGTTTTTTCCCAGCTTTGACTTTCAATATTCAGCTCTGAAGGTTATATTCAACTTATCTTCAAGAATAAATAAAATGCAGAAGTGATTGGAAAGTGAAATTCCGTTTTAAAGAGGACACAAACGGAAAATTAAAACCAGAAGGAGAATAATGAAAATGCGTAAAAACGATTACAAATGTAATGCCGACTCGTAAGCTTAAGTTAACAAATTGTGATCTGGTTAGATTTTATGAATGTTGTATATTTATTTATTTCTCACGTCAGGAATGAAGAGCTTTTACAGCATTCGTCACGAAGACACATTCATGAGCAAAGGGAATGCAAGTTCATAAAAGGGAAGTACTCGCTCACACTTTTAGAGGGAATTGTAGAGCAGGTAGTAGAAGTGAGAGTCATGTAAACAGGGGGACTCTACTTCACTTGAACTTCAAAATTGTGAGGCCAAATGCCGTCTTAAATTGAAGTTCTTCTTGAATATTTTTAGAAGAGAACACCGACATTAGAGTCACAGAAAATGACATATTAGTTGTGTTACTAACCTGTGCTAACTTGAGCACTGCTCAAGAAGTCAATGTACGTTAAAAACGTTGAGAAAAGCAATGTGTGCTCCTTGTAAAATTTCTACCACTGGTTCACGTGTTCAACATGGAACACGTGTTCAGTATAGGGTGACCTCAATAGATTTAAACCCCACCTTGTAGACAATATATGGTTGTTTAGTGTGATTCCTATCCCACAATTAAAATTAGTTTTTCATTGAATAGACGTTTCCTCTCCGACTTTCTGCTCTCTGTTAGCATGACGGCGTCCAGAAAATATGAAAGTGAAATCACTTACTATAGGTGAAAAAAGTTGACATTTTAATAATATACTTTAAGAAACGCTGATAAAATCGAATCAGTAACATTTAAAAAGGTCTTACAAACGTGATTTTGTTCATTAAATAATGAAAATATTAAAAAATAAGGACGGAAGTATGAAGATCGAATAAAGCGCGCGATAAAAACCCAATTAAAACACTGTCAAAGTAAAATGCAAGGAACGCCTGTTCATTCCCAACAACAATCACAGAATTTGACTGGTAAATTTAAATGTCAGTTCTTTGCTGAAATAAGTGAGAATACTAAGTTGAATATTTGGCATCAAATAGGGTACAATAGTTTTCAGGTGCGTCCGTCGCCAAATGATTGATTGAAAGCGGTCGACTTTGTGAGCTGTTTGATATCAAAAATGCTGAAAATTACCTTTCAATGCGCCAAGGTAGAAGTAAATTTCACTGACGCACACAGACATGATTTGTAGGACTAAAATGAAAGATTTCATGCTCGGCTTCGAATGCCTCTGCTACCGATAGTAATTCAAATCCGTTTCCGCTTATGGCAGTTGTGGGTTTGAAAAGTTCGCACGGACGCACGTACAGATTGTTTGGAGTGGGTGAACTGTAATTTGCAAACGAACGAGAATAATTTTCCACGAGAGCGAGAAATTTTCCCGTAGCCATTAATATAACAGGTCTTACTTGTACAAAACTGCGTATTTTCCAGAAGCAAACTTCACCAAAAATATTTATAATTTATTTCTTATAAAATGTGATCTCTTTTAATTATGTAATCAGAATTGAAACTTCAAACAAAGCTCTCCGATAGCGCCCTAAAGTTGCACTGTAATTAAATTTTACATTTCGGATTAGTTTGAGATGGATCAGTCTGATGGAAAACATGTCCTCTTTAAAAATAAAAGGAAGTTGTCTGGAGCTCAAGTTTCAATTTGCGCCTCTTCGTCCTTAACATCTTCAGGAAACATAAAAAGTCTATTTCTAATAGAGGTTACTTTTCAAGGCAATCGGAGATAGGCGCACTGAGTTTCATAAACAGAGGTCATAACTCTCTTATTGCTTCACGACCACATATTTCGCGATCCAGTTCCAATTCCTAATGATGTCGATATTGAAAATTGGAAATTTATGATTCGAAACCACTTTAAGTAGAAAGATCATGTAAAATAAAATTTCCTTGGTGACTTGTAACTTCAAAGTATTTCAAGCATTCAACTGTCTGTAAAGGTGCTTCATGTGATCAGGAATCAATGAGTTATTATCTATGCTGCTCACCACATGATTCCAAGGTACAGTTATAATTGGTAGTTGACTTGTCTTGTTTGCAAATTGAACCGACAACCAAGATTAATATTTTTTAGGAGTTGCCATCGGCGTCTGGACTGCAAAACCATAACATCCTATTTTGATAAGATTTCTTAGCTTATTTTACAAGACCATGTCTAAGTATTGGCGACGCTGACATTTAAAAACAGTGAGCTGTGCTAAGTTAAAAGTTCCTCGCATTAAATATTACCATATACTTCTTAAAGGCTCCACTAAAATGAGGGTGAGAGTGGTGTAACCACGTATTCTTTACGCTTGCACAATTTCAGATGTTAGCCTTCTTCTGGCATCATACAACTTACAGCTGAATCGTGAAATATGAGATCGTGAAGCAAAACGAGAATCGAAACCTCCGTTTATGAAACTCAGCGCACCTATCACCGATTGACTTGAAAAGTAACCTCTATTAGAAATAGACTTCTTACGCTTCCTGAAGATGTTAAGGACGAAGAGGCGCAAATTGAAACTTGAGCTCCAGAGAGCTTCTTTAGTTTAATGCATATTGATGCATCATAAGCGATATTTACTTTGGTTGATTTATGAGGTGGCACTTAAATTGCAGAAAGGGTGTTCTGATAAGGCTTTGACTATCATCCAGCTTCACGTGACACATTCAAGCAGCTTTGGCTATCTGCTGCCTTGGCAACGCACACAACCGAGGTAACACAGCCACCCCCTTGAGATGTTCGCTTTTTCGCTCCCCGTCTCTCTCACTCTTCCTACTATTAATGATTATATCAAATGATTTAATTAAATTACATTTAAATTTAAAAAATTGTCGTACTTTTTTATTTATCTGCTTCAAGTGTTCTTTCAAAGTGCTCGCAACTGCGGAAAAACACGTCCCACTATGGAAGCTGAAGCAGGAAATGTTGCTTAATTAAATGAAGCTAAAGTGTATGAAGTAAATGTATGTATGAAGTAAATTTAGTATCGGAGTAAATACAAAGTAGAAAAAAACTTGAAACTTTGTTTTGTAAATTTGTGCAATTTAATTTTATATCAGAAGATCTCGTGGTAGATGCGACTGCAAATAATGAAATGGAAAGACACGCTGTGCAACAGTGTCAACAAAAGCAAAACACAGCAATTTAGAAATCTCAAGACTTCTAAAAGTTGCCAGATCTTTCATTTGCAAAGTTAGAAAGGAGCCGAATGAAAACAATGGAGATGAATTGGCCGCCACGAGGAAGAGAAAGCGGCATTGTCAATACCCTGCCGACTCGCTCAGAAAACTTGAGTTTGCGAGAAGAGTGTATGGCATGACATGAGAGACGAAAATCGTGAGAAGTCAATGTACGACATCTTGCCAAACATTTTCAAGTGTCTGGAAAAACAATAAGGAATGCTCTTCATCAGGACCTCGGATACAAGTCATACGTTCTCAGGAGATGTCAGTTTTTGCCAATAAAAAATAACTCAATAGAATCATTTAATGCGTGTACAACCACTCTTAAAAAGTTGAAGCACCTAGAAAGAGAGGAGCTTTTGGTTTTTCTCAGGCCAAAAACTTCCTCCAGAATGATAGGTGGACATTTGCATGCGACCCCACTGAACTTCCGACTGTTATGCATGCACACGAAGGTTTCAGCAACATTGATGGTTTTCGGTGTTGTAATGGCTCACCATGATTCCTCCTTTTTTTCCCTCAAGACCTTAGAGTCAATGGAGACGCAAATGCCTGTGTGGAGACTCTTCAAACTATGTCACACCTCCTAATTCACCAGACCTTAATCCTTTGTATTATTATTATGTGTGGGGTGGGGCGTGGTTAAAAATAAAGTTAATAAACATCCCCATAACACCAAATCCCATCTGTTTCTTACTGGAGCAATCGTCCGAGCAATGGAGGGCATGAATTAAACACCACTTGATGGAAGCTTGCGGTCGCTTTAGAACCCGAATTGAGTGAGTGAGAGGAGCCGAAGGAGGATATATAGAACAAAATTTAGTCAACAGATATTTTGTTTATTTGTTTTGTTAAAAGAAATTGTAAGTTTTAACCATCAACTGTCTTCAAATGCCTTATGGACCCTGTAAATGCATCATTCAACCAGAGCGTTTTAATTCCTAAATTTTCCTTTGTTTTACAATGAAATTACTGTGCAAACGTGTTAAAATAGTTATTCATCGACCAAGAAAGTTGGAAATAATATGTTCAAATAATCTTGGACACACCTTGCTTTCAATCCTTTTAATATTTTCAACTGAGAAAGTTTATTGGATGTAATCGAATCCCTCTGTCTTCAGATGATCACTCATCTGATTCCATGCTTTTAAATCAGACGGGAACGATGATTAATTCAAAACAAAATTAATTTTGAACATCTTGGCTCATCAGAGGGAAAAATTAGTTTAGAAGAAGAGTTCTAAATACCCATTTCTATTGCAATTTGTTCATTTTTGCTAGTTTTTGCACACTGTTCACAGAGCGCTCCTGATTTTACTTCTAAAACTCGGCATAAGAGATCCAATCTTTCTTCTCACATTTTAATGAGGTCAATTCAAGGATCGAATCCTTCAAGAGTTTCAGTGCGACACGCCCTTGGACTTTGAATTTACGCTGCTTCTGACTCCACCTCTACTTAAAAGAAAACATTATATTTTTGCGTTATTGGTATAACTTCCTTCGTAAATAAATCCCAAAAAGAAAAGTATAAATTAAATAACTCTCGAGTGAATGAGAAGAGATAAACAGGATCTCTGAAATTAATCGGATTTGGCGGCATGTTTAAAGGCCGCTTAAAACAAAATCGAATTCTTTATTTTAAAGGGTTTAATACTATTTATTAAATGACTGATTTTGACATAAAATTGTTAAATTTTTATTTTCCAATGTCATTTTTACAAGTAATTTTGTGAAAATAGACAGATACCAATTAATTTAATTCACAAATACTGAATTAAACTTAATGCTTTAAGAACAATTTCTCAATAAAATTATGCATTTGACAAATGATTAACAAATAAACATTATAATTAATAGAAATGTCCATTAACTTTGATAACAAAGTCGTGAAGGGACCTGTTTTTCTGAAATTATGCCTTGTCTGAATTGTCTATCAGGAAAAGTCCTCATATCTGAAGAACTGCGCCAACAAGAGTGCCAATAGCGTTAATTCTCCTTCTATTTCGGGGCGACTTAATTGCAAAATTTCCTTAGAGCAGTCCTCATCGTCCGATTATTTGACAGCAGGCTGAAAGATCTGGCAGACGAAGCCGCGGAAACCGGGAGGACACTCGCAGTGACACTTTTTCCATGGCATCCACGGCCGCGACAGACGCCCTCCATTTAGACAGGCTGGAATGCATTGACGCACCCTGTAGATACAGTTTAGCAGCTGTTGGTTCAAACTGGAAGCAGGCAGCTGATGCTCCATTAACAAGCCAGCGTCCCTGGCTATCATCACGCCCGCAAGAGTCCTACCGATATTAAAGGTCGCAGTTAATATCAGCAGAAAAAGTGTTGAGGTGTTGATGGGGACCATCATTAAATTCTGAGGAAGACGTTCACCTGAGTACCCTTTTATATGGCACGCAACGAGATGTTCTGTTGCATTTCGCACACGTTTCATCAAATGATTCAGTCGTGAATTGCCTGAGGTGTGTACTGGGCCTGCGTCGATCTGCAGGGCGTGCCACATTATTGTGGAATTTAAAATTAAACATAAATGAAAAGAATAATCGAAGTCCTTTGCTAGTAAATTTTTACCCTCCTACTTATTATCTTCATTGGGATTCTTCTAATAACAGTCAAATAAAAATGACAGTTTGACAAAATTTCCGAATCAGTCGCATAAAGTATAGCTTCTTGACCTTGTTCGCCCTTGATATATAAATATTGCCAGCACAGAAAAGTCTCATTTAATAAAATGTGGAGGAAGCAAATACAGAAAACAACATTTTCGGTGTGGATATTTTCAAAGAAGAAAATCGTTGACATATTTCAAGTTCCCTCATTCATTAATGATCAGAAATTAACATGATTTCTTGCAAAACAAAAAATGTTGCCCTTTTTACAGCGGGCCTTCCGGCAATCCCGTTATGCCTATCCACAGATCCTTCAAACTGCCTTCTCTGGTGGGTTCTTTCTGGTTTATGATTAATTTACCTGTAAAGATAAGGACTGTTGAGGTGGGCGAGTATAGACAGTTTGTTTAAAATGGTCAATTTAAAGACCAAAACGAAAAAGAAAAAACGGTTAGTTCATTTAATAGAGCGTGTGTTTTGTCTTTTACATCGAGCTCATTTGATCGTTATTTGGCCCACTGTATGTCATTCGTCACCTGTGACGTCATCTGATTGGCCAATATTCGAAAACTGATTAATTAGGCTTTCAGTTTAGTGGTTAGTTCGATTCACTGAATTCTCCGTTGAGAAGTGCAGCTCAAATGTTCTCCTTATCAATTAGCAAAAGTGCAAGTGGTTGCTGATTGACTGCTGCTAGGTACTTTAGAGTTTTTTGTATTTTCAAAAAAACTGTCTCTTCGCAACTTATTATGCTACACCCAGCAGAGAGGTGTGAAATATAATTTTTGAGTTTTGGCAGAGAGTTTGAAATCGGTTAATAGCAACTAAAATAAGTTGCGAAAAATGTAAAGGCAGTGTCATAGAGGCTTCCCTCATTTTGAATTTTGGATTCGGGTCCTTTGATGCCGACTTATCAGGGAAGATCACGTTTTCAAAGATGCTTCTTGATTTGGATTGGATTCACTTCTGGTTCACAAAGTTTGGTGCCTGTCGACCAGTCGGTTCTCTCATTTTAAGCAACTTTTTTCCGCCAAAGGTTGAGAAGATGAAATGATCTTACAGAGCATAGTAGAAATGAGAAAACGAAATGCTTTAAGTATCAGAGCTCCGCAAGCTCTGCTCACTGAATTCGCACTCCAAATACTTTGACATTTAAATGAAATAAATATGATAAATATTTATATTCCTAAAACAATGGAATTTAAGCAAATAATACACATTAAATGCTTCTTCAATTACGCAATTTTGATGAAATCCATCATCATCATTTTTTTATTCTTGAGGTGACAAGGTCATAAATTTCAGAAGTCTCATTTTATGCTTAGTTCCGTCAGTTAATTTAAATGGATTTAAAATGGTCAAAACTAACTCAACTCCGACGATTATTGGTACACGTGGAAATTATGGGCAATAAAATGAGCTTGAAACAGAGGAAAAGAGCAGTAGCTGAGGCGAACTGTAGGACGATGGCAAGCTGAAATTGTATCTGGTGTATCCGGTATAGACAAGTTAAAAGTCTATTGATAAAAGAATTGGGGGTGGGGTTTGGGTTGGGATTTGACAACCGTGGTCCTTCCAACGCTTTATCGGAAAGTCAGCCAAAATCGATTGAAAGATGGTTCGGACTGTGTCGTGAAGACAGTAAACTTCAACATCTCGCTGTGAGGAAGCCAGATTCGATAGGTCGATTTAGAGTTTGGCTGAGGCGTGATGAAAATGACGTTTTCAGCGCAAAGTGAAAAATGAGCGCATGTTGTTTGAATGAATAAATTCGTAACTACCCCAAATTATTCATTATTTCAAAAGAAGACAATGGTAGATAAATCGAGCATTAACCACTATAAGTTCTTTTTGTTAAAAGACTTGCAGAGTTTTGAAGTAAAGTGGGAGAAGAAATTTCCTATGAAGAAGGTAAAAAGGCTACGCTACTTTTAATCCGGAAGAGAAATATCCCAACACACACGCACACACACGCACGCACACACGCACACATATATATATATATATAGAACAAATAGAAGCAGGGATAACTCCCTTTAAAAAAGATTTTGCTCACTTTGAAGAGGCAAATATGAGATTTCATCTGATTCTACAGGCGTTCAGTTTTCACAAATATTTCCTCCCTTAGATATCCAGAAGTTGACAGATCATCTTTGGGTGTAAAGAGTTGGTGAAAAAGAGAATTTACATGCAATGCTTGATGCTTTACAATGCAAGAAGCAGGATTTTACTTCTTTCACTCCAAACAACTCACCAGCATCCGCTTGAAGTCTTCCTAACCAACTCTTTGGGCGCCGTTGTACTGATTTAGAGGCGCCCGAATTCGGTATATGGGATTTCAATAGTAAATCATTTGTCGATTTATCAACGACTCTTTTTGCCGGTGCAAATACGATGAACAATCTATGCACAAGAAGAACTCAAAAGTACAGTCGATCTTACTTGCATATCTCCTTCTAATTCAAATATGAGCTTTCGTGTTCCTTCTGACTCCATAACCATTCTGTGAGGGAGCTTGTGCTTTCAGCGGGTGAATATTTCATCATTCTTTCCATTTTATGTGAACATTTTAGTGCATTTTTAAAATATGTAAATGCACATGTCTGCAAACGTATTTTATTTCGACAAAATCGCGTTGAGGTTTTATGAAATAACTTTAAAATATCAAGTTATAATAACAGACCATACAGGAAAGCTTTTTAATTGCAAATCTGAGTGAGAGGCTCGAATTCTGCCAGCATCTGTACCAGCGCGGTTGGCCATTCCCCTCACTGTGTGGGTGCCTATTGGGAATTCCTCATTGTCCTCTCCTACGGATAGTAAACCCTCGACATGTGTTTTCTTCATTCAGACCGTTAATTAGCAAATTCATGGTATTTGATGTAGGATTTAGTTAAAGAATCGAAATGCTTCATCTAAAAACATTTTTTCGCAAACAATTTAGCGATGGAGCTGAACGTTTTGAATGATTGTAATTTATATGACATTGACATGATTTTACAGTAGACACATGTTTTATTGGAGGGGG
>CAADRB010000082.1:330159-340375 GCA_900708905.1 Hymenolepis diminuta
GGGGAGGAAGGGGGCAGCGTAGTTAAACACCAGGCAGAAAATTGATAGGATTTATAGGAAGGTGAGAATAAATAAATATCACGAATTTTTAAAAGACTGTCAAGTCACATTTTATCAGATTCGGTGTATTCCGAAGGAAAAATTTTAATTGGTAGTTTGGGTCACTAGATATAAAGCTATAAAGAGTGAGAAGAAAGGTACAAGAGTTGGAGAGGATGTGTGTTAGAAACATCGATATCGGAACAGCAAGGTCCAGTCAGGGGAAAGATTACACGTAGGATTATAAAGATAGAGTCGGTAAACAGCCGAAATAGTTAAGTGACAATCAATGCCCACTTGAGAAGGAAGGCGTAAAAATGGAGATCAATGGTTTAAAAGAGAAGAAAGTACCCTCGTACAATAATTTTAGTCTTCACAGGAGGTTTGATATACGAGTCGATGTCTGCATGGCAATAAGATCTTGTTGGCTGACAGCGGTGCGGATAACCACCAAGCTGTCTAAAATATAAAAATGGAGCTTGAAATAGTAAATCATAACTGACCCCGAAAATGTAACCGGAGAATATTTTTTCAATTAAGCGTTTTAAATGAATGCGCATTATTATTGTATTTTCTATTTGTAGTGGATTGAAAGTGGTTACTTAATCGTTACATCATTTGTAATTAATTCCTGCCATTTTATGTCAACTTCATTAACTCCCACAGGGAGAATGCGGTGAGTTTCGAATTAAGTTCAGCTTCTTTGTGTTCTGCTCTTTCATTCTCCCTCGATTACTTCTGATTGTGTGCTGATATTCCCCACAGAGTGGACTGTATTTGTCCTCTCATGTCTATTTGCTACATGCCTTATCCAACTTGAGACAGCTCCATGTGCTTTGGTTAATTCGTATTGGACACGGTAACTTCACATACACAGTGTTTAACGCGTCATCACAGTCAAAGTACAGTTAGTTTGTACACACAAGTGCTCAGGTATTGTCAAGTCGGTATCACAGCATTAGAGTAAATGGTTATCCTCACACCCTCTAATATCTTCTTACTTCTTCGGTGTCGTCTAGCCTTGCATTTGGAAGGCATTCAACATTAGAGGATTCTCTAGAGTCAATTTGTGCGAAGTGATGAGTTCAAAAGTGCGTTTAATTTAGTCTCTTGGATTGGCAAACTATCCCGATTTAAACATTAAACAACAGCCATTTGTTTATGACCTCCATGTCACTATATTAACGTTATTTCATGCTGGCGACAAACTTTGATGATTGAGAAATTGAAGCTATTAACATTTTTAATAGTTGGAATAACCAGATAGAAGTACCACTGAATAAAGCTACCTTGTTACTTATGCAATGAACGTTACTTCCTTTGTAAAATGTGCGGATTATGGAATACACTTCCAAATTTATGTGAAATTAGAGCACCTCTGGGTTTAAAATAATTACAAAAAGAGATTTTGAAAGCAAAATCAATACCATATGGTCTTCCTACTGATGCTGACTCGTGACCTCGTGAGGTCAGTTAATGAGAGAAGTGAGAAGTTGGATGGACGAAGGAAACCTTGACCTTTGTTTCAAATTTTTATTGTTGAGGTTATAAATTGTATAAAAAATCTCCAACTTCTTACCAATCCTTTCTATCGTTATTTCTTCCACTTCTGAAATGTAGGTGCAGCTGCACTCTCCATCACCAGATTGGTCACGCGGAGCCAAGTCGAGCTGTTAGATTTTGTTCACTGCCAGTTTTAAAGTGAAAGAGATTGATTACGCCTTAGGCCTGAGAGTAACAACTTGGCAGTCAAGTCAGAAAATGGATATTCATCTCAAGAATTTCATTATTTGTCAAATAAACTTGATCTACTTGATTTATTGGGTAATAAGAAGCAATTTTTCTGGCATGCAGATTGGAAGTAACTGTTAAAGTTGGCGAGATAAAATTCGACATCAAGCGCTCAATGTGATTTGAAATGTTCTCCGGATTTACTGAGTTTCAAAGACACTTCAACACCAAGTAAAACTAGTCGAGGCAGACGTGTGTAATGCAAATCCTGTTGACCCTTCAGATGTGCGAACATTCTAGATTTACTTCTATTACTACCAAATGTGGATTTTCCTTAATCGTAGTTCTGAAAAATTTTCTCGTTGATCTCTGGCTGGAATTCCACTGTGGCTTTTGCATTCTCAGAGAAAATTACCATTTTTGAAATCCTGTAGGAGGCATTTGGTGGTAATAAATCCATTGGATACGGGATGCACAGCTTTCAAGTTGGTGAACATTAGAAGGAGCTTTCGATTACCTTTCCGTATTTTGACACTTTTCCTGATTTGATTTATTTCTGAAGGCCATATTTACGGCAATGTGTCATCTTCATTTCGTTGAGAGGTCTCAATTTTAGAATAATTGCTGGAAAACAAGCAGTTTTCCACGTTCAGTTTCTTTTTGCAAGAAGATTTTAAGGACAGCTTAAATGAGATGAAATTGAACTAAACATGAATAAGTTACGATTGCGGATTAAATAGTGCAGTATTCAGGTGTCCAATTTTGACTAAATATAAAATTTAAAAGTGGCGTTCTAATTTAAGTTACTCATGCAACTGAATAACGCTCTCTCATGACAATTTACGCAAAAATATTTGAAAATATGTAACATAGAAAGCCCCTCTTATCCACCTTTATCTCCTAAAGAAGAAGGAGCAGCCTGACAGACCATATAATTCAATCAGCTGGCCATTAAATACTGAAAATGACGAAATCTCTCTTTGAGATTCATGAAACTAGAAAATGTTAGCTACGTCTTACAAGGAAAAATTGATAACCCAGCGCCTCTTAAATCATCATCAATTCCTTCTCGCCTCATCCTTTTTAGGAAACTTTCCTCCGGTTTCCTTGTTCAAGCGCTTTGCCAAGGAAATTGTAATAGTAATGCAAATTTAAGGTGGAGGAGTCGTTACAACATAACGAAATTTTAAGTGCTGAGCTGAAAAGCGTGCGTCTGCATGCCTTTATACTAATTTGCTACTGAAATAAAATCAGTAAAACAAGTAAACGCGAACGACTCGGTGGTAACTGAACTGATCACAAACAGGCATACTAAATACATTTAAAAATTACCAGCGAAAAACTTAAATTTAAGATTAACTAAGTGCGGTAAACGCGCAAAAAATGAAATAAGGGTCAGGAGTGAATTATTAATTGACATAATTAAAATAATTTATCAGATGATGAAAGCGGATGGAAAGATTGTCAGACAGGATAATAAACTGCACAGGAACTTCACAAATATAAATCAAGTTTGATATTTGACTCGACCGCGATTATTATTGTTTGACGTAAAATCGGCATACAAATCCAAAGAAGTCAGGAGCACATTCAGAGCGACACTTTTTTATGGCATTCACGTATTTCCAATCGGTCCCCATTCAAACAGGATGGAAGGCATTGACAAACACTTTAGATCAGCGAAAGGAGGAGGACAGCCAAATCAACTCGCTCATTTCCTGTCGCAATAATTTAGAATTGATAAAAAGGAATACTGAGAGAGATACCTTTGAACAACTCTATTGGATTGATTTCGACATGGACTGAAATACTTAGAAGACAATAGTTGGACATATTTTACGCATTTTTGCTATTAGGAAACAACCCAGCAAAGGCATGACAACAGATAAAAGTAGATGCTTTAACAAAGTGTTGGCAGAGTGACATTCTGCATTCTTTGCATTACAAAGCCGTTTGAAACCACCTTCTTAATGGAAAACACGACCGCTTTTATAATGATTGCAGACCTATTCCATTTTTAATGAATGCATTATAAAAAACCCCAAATCTGATTTAATATGTTCTCTAAATTTACTGAGGTTCAGAACCCTCCAACTCCGGATAGGAGCAGTTCGGACAGACGTACACATTGACAAAGATGCTTTGTCCTTCAGATATTTCAATGTTGAATCATCTAAATTTGATAACTTTCTTTTTAAAGTTGATTGGTAGGCTGAGTGGCTCCGTTTTTATGAAAATGTGCTTTCTCTTGTGATTTTTGTCATAGAAATACAAATTTACATCCACCCTGCATTCATTTTGTGGGAAAAGGGGCTGATTGGCGGTAGCAGTAAGCAAACCGACTTCCTTTAAACAATCGGAGAGGCTAATAGTTGTACCAGAGGAGCTAATATTTTGGGGAAATAAAAAGGGCAGCGTGACAGTTTATAGTCACGACTTGCCTATCTAATCACACCTCTGCTGGACACAGAGGCGCGTAAACAACTTGGACAAAAATACATTGCGTTTTATTTAGCAAAGCAGAAATGGACAACCATAAATAAAATAGAAAGGGTTTTAGCTTGACTTCCACAATGCCAAGCTCCAACAATTTATTCGGATCGATTTATTTACAGCTCTTCGTACCTGTTCCTGTTGGTTTTGGGGCACTCTTGACAGTTTATCATTTTTTATTACAATATCTGATTGATTTATTACATTTGCACTTACCCTTTGGCATCTCCGCTACATATCCCTAGCAGGAGAGACTTCCTTTCGAATTCTTCTTTTCTTCTTTCGCTTTCCACCTACCAAGGAATATTTTCTCAAGTCTGAGATTAAGTTTAAGAAAAAAGTCAAAACTTATTATTCTGTAATAAAGTGCTCTGTCCACCGCATTAGACGTTGCTGTGAAGTCTTCATTTTCCAAAGTCATATTTTTTCAAGACATTTCTTGCATCGCACTGTGGGAGCGAGAATGGATGGGCATTATATAAGTCAATAAATGATGACCTGGCAGTGCTGACAACGGCGGGTAAAGAATACAACTTTCTGCATTCTAAGTACCGACTAACATAACAGCGGCCGCCATGGGTGAGGATAATGCAGGTAGTCCGAACGTGGAAAAGGATAAGGTGCTTGGAATGACATTCAACTTAAGTGCTATCAGAAGAGCCGCACAATTTTAATAGGCAGAGAACAATATTTCAATGTGACATTTTGATTTGCCAAAGCTCACCTGCATTACTAACGGGCAAACACTGGAGCTCAACCTGGAAATGCATTTTTGATACGAACCAATGTCAGACGGAGTTGATAAGAAGGTCTACGGTTTTCAATCTAACCTTCCAGCTTTTCCTTAAAAGTTAGATTTGTTTCAAGCAATCGATGTATAAAATATTAGGTATTTGAAATATTTATTATCTATCGCCAACTAATTAACTTGATTATCACGAAAAAAGAGTTAGTAGATTGAACTTTCTTCTCAAAGAAGCCTGCGGAATGAGAACGACAAATTTAAAAATGTCCGTTCAAACAACGGAAATCCAATATTTAGAACGATTGGCGGTAGATATAAATTTATTTTAAGGGTAGGATTAAATGGTAATAAGTTTGAATTGAGTAGCATATGCATCGATGCTGTCCCGTTTGAATAGACACGGTCAAGAAAAGTCCAAATTTGGACCAGAAAACAAAACAATTCAAGTGCGGATGAAACTTTTAGAGGATTCAATGTGAAGGCCTTGGTCACGAAAAAACTTCTGGATTTTTAGGCCCATTTTTTATCCAAATACCCAAGTGTTAGAAAAAATGATAAATATTGTCCCCCGCTCCCAAAATTACTTCTATGAATAAAAATGTAATTTCTTTCTTTATTTCCCCACCGATAAAAGACACTTGGGGAGGATCTCGATCAAGCTGATGGTCTGTCTCCCTCATCGAAAATCAACCTGCGAAAACGAATAAACGGTGGTCGCGTCCGTGTCGTTTGAATGAGATGTACAACACATACCGGTGGATTCGATTCGAAACACTCCGGTATCAGTAGAGGATATACGAAAAGAGGCGGAGATAGATGTGGTCCCACAACAAGCGGCAAAGAAACCCATTCGCCAAGATCCGGTACTATGTCCACAAACAGAAACCCCGTGGACCAGGTTACATGTCGATTTCGAGGGTCCGGTAAGTGGTATTACCTATTTGGTTGTTGTTGAATCGTATTCTAAATGGCCAGAATTAGTAACACTAACCGTGGCGACAAGCGGCACAACGATTGGAGCACCGGATCGAATTTTCTCGACGCACAGGTTGCCGAAAACTCTAGTTTCTGACAATGGGACACAGTTCACGTCAGTCGATTTTAAGGAGTTCTGCGAGCAACGATCAATCGAACACATCAGAATCCCTCCGTACCACCCGCAATTGAATGGACAGGCAGAAAGATTCGTTGACACCCTCAAGAGGCTTACAAAAAGTGAAAGGAGAGGGAACCATGGATGAAGTACATCAAAATTTCCTGCTGGGATACAGATCAACCCCGCATCCTGCGAGAGGAGAGAAATCTCCGGTCGAAGTGTTAATGGGTAGAAAGTTGAGAACGTACACGAAGCGATGCTGCCGAAGAAAACCCGACTGGACAGGAAGCGGAGGAATAAAAGAACGGATTTTCTACTCCAATTTATGCTCGTGATTATCGACTTGGTCGACAGTGGACAGCTGCGATTATCAAAAAAAGGCGTGGGAGTATGATTTATGATGTTGAGGTTGGTAAGGACACGTGGATCCGCCACCATGATCAACTCCTACGAAGACTGGCGGAACCCGCTACTCATAAGCGTTATCTATCCTTGTGTTCATCATCTGATACTTTCAATCTTCCTCATGTTCCTCCACCTAGATCCCAGGTTATAGATCAGGTCATGTTTCCCTCGCCTACAGCTCGATCAAAAATGAAATATTCTCGTCTCCAAATCGGCTCGACCTCGAAAACCTGTGAGTGATTTGTCTAAGAAGGGAGATGTTAGAAGAAATGATACTTATTTTTCCCCGCTCCCAATATTACTTCTATGAATAAAAATGTAACTTCTTTCCTTATTTTCCCACCGATACACTTGACACTTGGCACTTGATAATCACTCTGATTTGTTTAAACCGATACCGATTGAGAGGGAGTTGCGTGAATACACGCGAGTTGACTGTGCCTTCTTATCTGCTCTGCCGTGGGTCATCAGCTTCTGCGTGAAGTTGCTACATTACCGAGTTTTCTAGATTGTTGGCTCTGCTACATTACTATCCCAAATCCTAGTTGGTTACGTTATAGCACTAATTGAATGAGACATCTATGAGTGACGTGGCTATTTTGGTTGCAAACCACATTGTGCCGCAACTCTCGGAATGTCAGTGTTTCTATTAGCCAAAAATGCAACACCAAAGCCTTTGTTGACGTAAATAAGATACCGTTTTATGGCCCAATACTAACAGTAGCCGCAAATCCAACTGTGCTATTCTTCATAAGAGAGTTAGGCCTATTTACCGATGCCATACTTACCCACCGTAGCACAAAACAATTCCCAATTTTTAATTGTGGAAGCAAGTAACGTTAGTTGACACAAAGCCAAAAGAAGGATTAATGAGGAGGGATCAAAATTCGTTGAGAACGACGTCAGGGTATCAGATAATTTTTATTCATTTAACTTTTGGACTCGGGTTGTATAATACTTAATAACTGCGTAATTCATAGTCCAAACTTTGAATTTCTTGAATCACCCCTGCATAGCCGCAAATATTTCTCTAAGATGTGTAGTGCTTATGGATAAATTTTTGATCAGGAAGGGTTAGTCTTGTCACTTCAAATCATTTTTCTTCCAGTGGTTGAGAAGACAAATTAATCTGGCATGATACTCAGCAGCTTACAGAAATGAGGTAGCCATTAATGTATTTTAAGTATATTTTTATGTTAATATATATTTTAAATAGACTTTAGTCAATTTAGTCAAATTTCGATTTAGAAGCTGCGATTTTACCCTCTAATGCCTTAATTGGTATTGTTCTTGGTGCTACGGCATCTATACTTCCTCATAGATGGAGAGATCTGTCAAAATCGGTTTTCCAAGTACGACATTAGTATTCTTTGAAGCTGGGTTCCGGCAATGACCTGATTCTAATCATATCTGTGACGCAACTGCGTGTTTTGCTTGTGTGCATCTAACTGACGTTTCGTACCTAGAAACGACGTCTTTTATCTAAAAGAGTCGAAAATTGCGTGATTCTTCATGAAACAATCCGACCCTCCACTTCACACACATTTTTTGGCAAGAATGTGATTACATTACATTTTCATTTGTTCTAATTATTGATAGGTGACGTACTATTACACAAGTGTGCTTTTGGATATTCACAAACACGGTAGTTGGAAGGGATACGCATTTTTGAGGTAAGCAGGAGAGCTCTATTTACAAACTTTCATCTTGCAATGAGCTGTTTCTAACTTTTAACACGCTGAATATCACGATGGCACAATTTCATATAATTTGTAAGTATTTCATTAAAGGAGGGAATATGCGATTCCGTTATCAGTGTGACATTCATCCTGAAAGGAAGCTGGCAACCAAACCGAAGGCTTTTTCTTAAGTTTATCCATGATTAGCTTGTTTTAAAAAGACAATCGTTTACAAAATCCTGAAAACATCACCACAAAATGAAGAATTACCGTACAGATATATTTCAAAACACATGAAAGAGATTTTTACTCCTACATAATTACGAGAACCTGTCCTTGAAAAGTACTGATCGATTCAACATCCTCTGAGGATTTTCCTTTAACGGCAATGTGTGAAAGATATCCGCAAATATTTCCAAAAACATCTACATTCCAATCAAGGTCATTTACCTTCAACTCGACGCTGAAATCAGCCATAAATTTATGCAAAAATTCTAGTAGATCAAATCCTTTTCAAGATACATTGTCCTTTTGGGCTTTATTCTGCTATTGCACCATTTAAATGCTGTATACGATCCGCCGTTTTCGTAGCATGTTACTCAGATTCAATAAGCTGAGATAAATCCTTTAAGAATCTGCGATTCCTCCGAAACCAGAATAATGTCAGTGGAATGGCGAAGGGAAAAGTTTTTTGAACACAACATGTGAGGAGAGAAGGGGAACGAAATGCCGACGGTAAAATTAGTGGTGAGATTAGCCCAGCATCACTGTGTCCTCGGAAACGCGCAACATTTAATTGTTTCGTAGTGGATTTTAATGCTCTTTCATGGGACTGCTTTAATAATAAGGTACTGTTGGCCGAATTTCAAACATTTTACAGAGGGTAAAATCACTTTATGCTTCGAACAAAAGTAGATTGTAAGTCCGATCATCCCCATACAGTGCTGTTTTGGAAAGAGCAGTCGCAATAAAATCTACAAATGCTCGAAAGGATCTCTAAGAACTGTTTAATTTTGCTCAAAATATACTGCAGTGGGAAAGGCAATCACTGCGTGAATTAAAGTTCCATAAAATAGAAATAAATAATAAACAAATCTGAAATTAAAAGTTCTTTAGTAATGTCAGAACAGAATTTGTAATGAAAATGTAATAAGTCCTACTGACTCTCAGATGTTCGTGCAAGCCTTTCCTTATTTTTGCAAAAGGTCAAGTCGAAGTGCTTTTCACAGAGGAAGACGTCACGCCCACTCCCGGATATGCAAGACCACCTGTGAGAAGCCATCTGTGCAACTATTGGCTAACCAGGTGGCCAATCATTTTTCCCATATCCAATCCTATTTAACCAAATTTACCTTATAAGACAAATGAACTGTCGTTTGAGCTAGAAGTGACGATGCAGAAGTCTATGAAATTACAACAAAAATCTACAAAAATGACTATAAAGTATTCAAAAGATTCTTCAGGGAAATTTAAAAAATTCATTACATTCGAAGAACTTCAGTCTTTCCTTCAAAATTTTGAAAAGGCTTGAAAAAGGAAGAATAAAGGACACCAAGGATTGTGTAGACAGGATGTATTGAACAAAACTCGGTACAAAGTTTCAAGGGAACCTAGAGGCTTGGATGAGCAGACTTGAACAACGGGAGTAGCCTTTGAACAGGTAGGGTCTTTCTGTGAGTGTGTGTGTGTCTCAGGGAAGGCTCTTTATCATCGACATTTTAGGTGAGGACACGCATAAGGGTATAATTGTATGCGACGATTGTGGGGGGAGGACAGGCCGGTGCAGACAGGAGTGATTAATAACAAAGCTGACCAAGCGGTGTCTTTGCTACTATCGTCCGAGGTATGTTTACCTTTTCCGGTCGATGAAAAATAGGCCATTTGAGGACACACGATATTTATCTATAGAGTGATGAATACGCAACAAATTGGTGACTCTTTAAAAAGAATACGCAACAAACCGCTGACTCTAACAAGGACACGACCATTATGAACAACAAATAAACGATGTCTCAGGAGAAAGAGGGG
>CAADRB010000082.1:376707-387541 GCA_900708905.1 Hymenolepis diminuta
GAGGGGGTGGACGCGTTGCACGCTGATCGGCTGACTCATGCGGGAGGGCATCCCAACACCAAAGCAGTCAAAGCTGACGAAGAGTAACCGAGATCATTAATCATCAAGTATGAATCATAATTGTTGAAAATCCTGGTTTTCATAAAGTGGAAAGAGATGGACATTGAAGTTCGGTGTCAATACGGAAGGTCTATCAATTGGAGCTGGTAGGTTTAAATATACCTGGAATTGGACCAAACAATGTCCCTCTCATTGCAGAGGAACGAAATGAGAATTTGATAGGCAAAGAACTGTCACTCATTATATCAGTAACCATTTGGATAGTTCAACGAATTCCTTTACTTTCCGTTATCTAAGACCACTGGATACGAGATGGGGTGGAAACGAGAGAGATTTCAGAGCAGTGAAGAAATAGTATGCTCCAATGAAAGACTACAGTGTGGACTGCTGGAAGTGGGAGAAGAACTTCTAGCGCTTGGGTCATTTAGTCGATTAGTTGAGAGTGAAAGGAAGTGTGGAGTAGTGAAGGAATGAATTGTTTAAGTATGTTAATGCTACTCTTTGGGCTAATGTCATTCGTACCAATTTGACTCTTGTTTTTTGGGGGTTATAGATATCTCAGCGCTTTCAGCTTGAAGAAAATGGGTATTGTACATTAGAGGTGAAGAAGGGATCCATTAAGGAAGCGGGTAAATTTCAACGCCGACGGTGAATGAAGAGATCCAAAACAAGACTCGATCTTCGCATCATGGCCACCACTTCTCGACATATTCGTTCCTTGAACGGGAATCCATTCATCTGCAGAAGAGAAAAAGACGAAAAGAAACAATTACGTTCTTCAATAATGGAATAGGGATTCTTGTGGGTCAATCTACAATGTTGCTTCTTATTCAGAGCTTTACGTGCGGGAATTTCCGAGAGTTTCTTCAATTTACTGCTGCTAAATCTCTTCAAGAATCACCAAATGTTCACTTAATTTTTCAATCTTAATCAGTTTAAGTAAATGAATAAATTAATTAATAATATTTAATCGTAAAACATAGGCTTCATCTATAATTCTCACCCAACTGTGTGTGATTCGCAATTCCCGGAAACTTCCGGGAATTCAAGACACGTCTCACATTATCAACCATCTCTTTGTGGAGGGCATAGACGTACTCGTGGAATGGAGGTTTGTTTAAAGACTTCATAAATAAATTCAATTTCACGCAGAGTTTGTGAAAGATATTTTACTGATTTGTAAGAGGTGCCTCACGGGGGGACGGAGTACTTCGAAGGCACAGCATTCCGATCGCTTCCTCCTCGATGCCTTCTTCTTCCACTCGATGGAAAGGACAAACTTCTGAATATGTTAGTTTTCGTTTGAATTTGCTTTCAGTTTACCTACAACGTCAATCCTGTGTCTCTCTCCTTTTTCGTTAAGAAGTCGGGAAAGATTTTCAGTATTTGAACCTCTAAATAATGACGGCGTTGAAATTTACATTAGTCTTTAAGGGGAAGAGAGAGGGTGAGTTGTTGTCTCAGATAGTCGACTCTACCGCTCATGACTAAAGAAAAAATGTGGTGTGCTATCGTTAAAATTGCAGACTCTGGTTTTTTGGTGATCGTTGGATTAGATTGCTGACGCGGTTGTCGAGTGTAGGAGAAGACAGGAGATGACAATGGCGTCCGTTTACTCCAGTGGATGGAGAACATTGTGGTCAACTTCTTTCACGTCCTCATCCAAGTGATGATTATAAATAGACTTCCACTACACACACATACACACAGGAGACCCTATCTCGTCAGACACAACTCCGTTTGCTCAATCATTCTCCTCCAATTCTCTGTTTTTCCTTGAGACTCTCTGCTGGAGTTTGTTCAATACATCCTGGTCTACGCAATCCTCGATGTTCTTTTGATTGCTCTTAGCCTCTCTCCAAACACTACAAGATAAATGGATGCAATGAAGAACTGACCAACTGCATTTTTGTAGGAAAGAACTGACATTTTGTTATAAAGGAAACCCACAAACACATTCATTTATTTAGTTAAAATTTTTCGAGATGAATTATTTGTCTTTTTCGAAAATATTAACAGGAAATCAGTACTCTGCCAAGACCTTCCTTCATGAAGAAAAGACGACTGAGTTCACTTCAGTGATTCCATCATTTTAAATGGACCGTCATCAACTCGGCAAGAGAAACAAATGTCCTTTTTCTTCATCTAGCAAGCCGTCGCTAAGACAGGAGAAAGAGAGGAAAGATGCAAAAAGCCATCCGATTAAAAAGAGGCAATGAGATCTTGCTTCACACGAAACTGCTTTCGGGTCGCTTCCCATCTACACGAAGCAGAATGAAGCAAAAGTGAAGCCAATGGATATCTGTTATTAAAAAGGAACAATGAATGATTTCATGAGTCGAAGTAAATAAACAAAGAAGTTCATAATTAAAACAAAAAGGTGTTTAACATTATAAGTTGATTAATTATTAAATCGAGTGAGAAGGAAAATTAAAAAATCAAACGACACTGCCCAACTGACACACACTCGAACACTCACGCTCGTCATTTCATCTGCTCATACCTTTCACTCACATCTCTTCGCCTCCCCTTCCCCTATTACTCTACTTTGTCCCACACAACTCTTCGTGCTCTCCTTCTAGAAATTCTCGTTTGCTCTTGTTAGCTGCCGCCAATAGTCTTAGCTTCTGGTTCTGGTTCACTAGTTCCTACCATTTGGTGACCCCACAATTTGTACCTCCACAACTGGTGATCCTACAAATATGAGAACTTCTCTTGCATCATGATTTACCCGTAACGAAATGTAGTTTTGCGAATGGTCCTTAGATTCACTTCCAGTATGACCTCTTCTTTTTAATACTCCTTTATCAAGTTTTTCCAGTCCAATCTGGACTCCACATCTTTGAATTTGTCATAATTGCCTACACGTGTTTTGGCTTTTGTGAGCAGAAACAACTGCCACTCAACAACTTAACATTTGACTTTTATTCACTTTAAGGAATGTTACATCATCTTCATTGAACTTGAATTAATTCATATCAGACTGTGAAGACAGAATTCACTTTCAGAAAGAACTGAAGGATGAATCCCTTTTTCATCAAAATATTTATCTAATATTATCCCTAATTACCACTAAATTTAATTATCTTGTCCTTATAGTCATTTCTGTAAACTTTTGACTCCTTCCTCTGACCCTAGCACTCTTAGTCAAACATCGTGTGTCCCAAATAGCCTATTTTCATCGATTGGGAAAAGGTAACCATACCTCGGACGATAGTAGCAGACACCGCATGATCGGCCCTGCTATTTTGGCCTGCACTGGCCCTCCCTCTTCCACACAATCCTCCTGACCAATTGAAACACGCATACGATGCGTGTCCTCACCCAAAGTGTCGATGATAAATAGCCCTCCATTAGACACACACATACACACACACACAGGGACCCTACCTGTTCAACTCTACTCCGTTGCTCAAGTACGCTCATCCAACCCTCTACTTTCCCTTGAGACTTTGTACCGAGTTTCATTCAATACATCCTGTCTAAGCCATCCTTGGTGTCCTTCATTATTCCATTTACTGCAAGCCCTAGCCGCTACAGAACTTCCTTTAACGTGATTGACTGCTAACATCGGTTACACTTTTCAGAAAATGCGTTGTTTTGATTAACCAGCTTTGTCACTGACTGTGGATTATGTCTCGTCTTCGTAAAACACGCGCGTCGTGTCCTCACTAATAACCAGATTGATGAATATCAAATCAAAAGAACTCCTTCCCTTCTAATCTTCACAAATAATCCTCGCTAGACCTAACCGAACTGATGGTAAATTGTCTGGGAGTCATTGTTAAATGGTAAGAAATGCTTGTCTAATTCTTCAACACAGGTTGAACCTAATCGAAGACAATCCACCTAAACATCCCTCTGTAAACTTAACGAGGTGGTGCTTCAATTACAAATTACTCTCACGGAAATGAACAAAAGTATTGAATTAGAGTCCGTGGACTCCACGACCACTCTCACTTCCATAAATTCACTCAAAAACCCGCTTTTGTTCTAATTAAAATGCTCGAGTCCATTTGAAGTGTTTTCAGGAATTTTCTTTCCATAATTCCTCCCTGAAATGTGTTCATTTCCCAATCAAAAGGCAAAGGATGACCAGCTGCTCTTTTGTAGCAAAACTTAACAGCAGGTTACGAGAAACCAAAGCGAAATAGATCTGATATTGTGTTGAAAATATCACCCGCGCACATTTATTCAATTTAAAATTTATTATTTCATAAACATTTCATGTTCGTGGAAGATATTAACAGGAAACCAGCATTCTCCAAAAAGGCGTTTATTCATGAAGAAGAGATGATTGCGTCCATATCGGTAATTCCATCATTTTACTTTAACCGTCAGCAACTTATAGACAGAAGCAAATTCCCTTTTCCTCCATGTAGCAAGCCGTAGCTAAGACAGGAGAAGGAGAGAAAAGATGTAAAAACCGCCAGATTGAAAGGCGAGAATAAAGGCCTTCCTCCAACGAACTTACTTTCGGGTCGCCATGCAGTTCAGTCGAATAAGGACCAGGCGTACCAGG
Source organism: Hymenolepis diminuta (assembly GCA_900708905.1). Classification (NCBI taxonomy): domain Eukaryota; kingdom Metazoa; phylum Platyhelminthes; class Cestoda; order Cyclophyllidea; family Hymenolepididae; genus Hymenolepis; species Hymenolepis diminuta. Next base: position 381,290 of record CAADRB010000082.1, read on the forward strand.
AACTACACAAAATATAATGGAGCAGGAGTGTAGAGAGTTGATAATTTCTTAATTTATTAAAATATTGAATAAAAAAGCAAATTTAGTTGACCTTGAAAGTGAAAATATTAATTAAATTTCGAATGATGATTTAATGGGTTGAGAGGGAAAATGTAAAAAATTGAATCATTAACTAACCATGCACAAATAATTCATTGCCAACCGTAGCCATTGATTCTATTCTAAATGGTAGACTAGAGAATGCTAAGGTGGTCCACTGACCGCTTCCTCCCACATCCAGCATCTCCATCTCGTTCACGTTTTTTCCATAGCCAACAACGTAGACTCTCCCTTGGAAATAAACAGCAAGAGGATGGCCTTTGTGTTCTTCATTCATTTGAGCGTAGGGAAGCCATTGCAACTTCACTCCTCTTCCACCTCCTCCTTCACCAGACCACCGCGTCAGCAACTCTGTGGAGCGGAGAGTGCAAGTGATTGGGTTTTGACAATGAGGCACTGCACCACTCAGTAACTGAGAATTCACTCTCAATCAATGCCTGAAATTGTGGCTTTGTTCATCATGAGTTTAACCTTGAAATCACCTCAAAATCATTCAAGTTTGCACTCATTTACTAGTTAATCTAATTATAGGAGTAGCAATTCGATGGATCTCTCGATGGGTCGAATGTCACCTATTCTGGACATGGTAAATGGTAGGCGGTCACCCGTTTCTGTGGCAACTGAAAACAAAATTTGCCGTTATCGATGGGCTGATGTTAGACTCTCCCGGCCATTATTCAAGTGAAGTTTACGAGGCTGTTTCAGAAAGGTGACTTCCTTTTTAATTTTCCTATGCGTTATTCATTATACCACTGGGTGCCCTTAAAAGGTAGAGAGAGAGAGAGAGAGAGAGTTATGGCCTCCTTACAGGTTGTCGTCTCTTCCACCCTTGGTAGAAGAAAGAAGGTTCTGTACTGCTCTCAACATCGCAAGTCCCACTGTATTGGTCATTGGTGGAATTGGAAGAAATCACATCTGTCTCCAATCCACGGAGTTGCCGACGCGGTGGTCGGGAGATGGAGGAGGAGAGAAGTGGCAATGGCGTTCCTTCTCCTCAATGAGTGGATAACACGATGGTAATCTTCTTGCTATTTATTTCCAAGAGGGAGTTTACGTGGTTGGCTATGGAGAGTACGTGGACGTGTTGGAGTTGCTGGACGTGGAAGCAGACGGTCACTGGACCTCCTTGACTTCCTTTGGTTACTCTCTTTATCAACTCCCTTGCGTCGGTTTAATAGAGGATGGTGACGGTCAATTATTTATATATCTTATTTAATGAATTTAATTTTAGATTTTATTTCTCCTCAGAATAAATAAGTAATCAGAATTGAATTGTCAGTCACCTTTCTAGGCACATAAACATAAACATTTCGACTATTTGATCATTCATGTCCCCGCTTCTTGAATGAATTCGACGCACCAAACGGTAGCTATAAAATTGATTTGAATCTAAAAGCATTACTCCTATCAAATGGTTTAAATTTCTGTTTTGATTTTGACATCTGTTGCACTCACTTCACTTGACTTCTCTCTTCACCTCTCAGCTGTCGAGGCTCCTTGATCCATGTCCCTTTAACACAAAAGCAAAGAGCACGAGGAACTCACAGCAGCTAATTATGCCAATCACTGTTTAAATGATTTGACCAATGAAGGGCAAGAAGGAAAAATGGGAATGAGCAAAGCAAAACCGACTGCATTGTTCCTTTTATAAACAGTTTAACTTAGTGAATGAGTGCAAACTTGAATGATTTTGAGGTGATTTCAAGGTTAAACTCATGATAAACAAAGCCACAATTTCAGGCATTGATTGAGAGTGAATTCTCAGTTACTGAGTGGTGGAGTGCCTCATTGTCAAAACCCAATCACTTGCACTCTCCGCTCCATAGAGTTGCTGACGCGGCTGCTAAATGAAGGAAGAGGTGGAGGAGGCGAGAAATGTCAAGGGCGTCACTTTCCTCCTATTAATAAAGACCACCGTGGTGATCCTCTTGCTGCTTATTTCCAAGGGAGAGTCTACGTTGTTGGCTGTGGAGAGTACGTTGACACGATGGAGATTGTGGACGTGGTAACAGACGGTCAGTGGACCTTCTTGATCTTCTTCCGTCAACGCCAAAGCCAAAACCTTGGCATCTAATCAATGGCGATAGTTGGCAAAGAATTATTTGTTAATTATTTGTCAGTTAATATTTTTATTTTCAAGGTCAGCTAAATTTGGTTTTTATTCAACATTTTAATAAATCAAGAAATTATCTTAAAATTTTCTGCCAATTCACTTAGACTCAAGATTTATTGCCTCCCTCTAACAAAGGAAACCAACTCTACTCACTTCTCCTTCATTGTATTTGATCAGTTTTTGATCCGCCTGCTCTTTATTCGATTGAACTAGATAGCGACCCGAAAGTAAGTTTGTTGGAGGCAAGTCTTTATTCTCTCCTTCCAATCTGGTGGTTTTAAATCTTTTCTCTCTTTCTCCTACCTTAGCGACAGCTTGCCAGATGGAGAAAAAGGGGGTTTTTCCTTCAAATGGAATTGATCGCGGTTCATTTAAAATGATGGAATAACCGATGTGAACTCAATCATCACTTCGCAAGGAACAAAGGCCTTTTCCAGAGCTCTGATTTCCTGCAAATATCTACCATAAACATGATTTATTTGTGAAGTGATAAGCTTAAACTTAAATAAATGTGTCCAGGTGATATTTTCAACAAAATATCAGATCTATTTTGCTTTAATTTCTCTTATCCTGCTGTTAAGTTTTGCCACAAAAGAGCAACTGGTCATCCTTTGTCATTGATTGGAAAAATGAACACATTACGGGGCTGATTCAGTTGGGGCAAATGAAGGTAAATTCCTGGAAACACTTCAAAGAGATATTAGACAAGTCGTGGTTTATTAATATGAGACAGTGCGTTTTTGAATTGGTGGAAATGACGATAATCGTGGAATCGACAGACACTGATTCAATACTTTTGAGCATTTACGTGGGAATATTTTGCAGCTAAAACACCACCTCTTTAATTTTACAATGGAACCTTTAGGTGGATCATTCAAGAATTAGTTCAAGTTGTGCTAAAGAAATCGACAGACATTTGCTACCATTTAACAATGATTCGGAGAAAATTGACCATCAGGTCGGTGAGGTCTGGCGAGGATTATTTGTGGAGATCAGAAGGGAAGGAGTTCTTTCGATGCGATATTCATCAATCTGGTTATTAGTGTGGACAAAGCTGCGTGATGACCAGTCCCCCACAAACACACACAACCCATACTCTGCCATAATCTTCTTACTAAGAATTTAATGCCACTCACATATGATTAGACCGTGAGGAGACTAATAAAGGCAACTTGAGCTCAATTTTATGTCTTCTCTGCTTCACGATCCTCTGGGAATGTTTATGTTACTTTGCATCCCATGATGCGTATCATGCTAATAGTCCTTTCATATGTAAGAGAGAAATTGCCTTAAGGACTATCTGATTCTTAGCAAGTGGGAGCAATACCACTGTTGGATTTGTCTAGATGGTCATAAAGATGACTTAGCAACTGGCCGAATATGCGAATGATGTGAAATTGGAAGATGCAGCATCACAAGTCCTCATGTTATCCACATGCGAGAGGCGTCAGTAACTACTCTCGGAAAGGTGGAGAATATGTAGGTCACACATGTCAATAGTTTTCAATAAGAGAAGCCTTCCATAAGATGAGAAGCAGAGCTCCTAAATTTTGTTTCACCTTATTTGTCCGGATAGCCATATTCACACTTCACAATTATTTTGTCGAAGATAAAACGGTAGCCACAGGTATCAATTTTCTACCATTCCATAAAATATATAAACTTTTAATCTATTATCACGAAATTCCACAAAATACCTAATCACTGCTCTCGAATTAGTTCGTGAATTTTATGTTAGTGATTTGAGTTGTCTACTTATATTATTTAAGTAGATTTGAATATGGTATTTATTTAATATAGCTTCAGATTCAGTGTTAGTAATAGGAATAATTGGCAACGATTACCTTGACGACAACGAGGTGTATGTCGCGAGTTTCAGATGCCAGTTTTTATTCACAATTGCTAAATCGTTCGAAGACTCTTAGTTTTCCTCATTTACTATCCAATATGTGTGCATGTTCAATACGGTTGAAGAGTGAACAGTTTTGGGAGAAATCATTTAGTGCCCTCGCCTATTGCAAACTATTCTTCTGGGGGTGTAGAAATATTGATGAAATGGTGGCTTTTAATAGTAAAAATGTGATTTTTTCGCAAAATATTTACATTGCCCATGATTCGACTAAGCAATAATCGGTCGCCACTATTTTTGTCCCCGCTTCTTGAATGAAGGCGAAGCATCAAACGGTTACTATAAAATTGTTTTGAATCTAAAACTATTACTTCCATGAAATGGTATAGAGATTTGTTGTGATTTTTTCATCTGCTGCACCCTCATAACTTGACTTCCCTCTTCCCCTTTCAGCTGTCGGAGCTCCTTGACCCAATGTCCATATCTCAGAGGTAGAAGAGTTGCTGCTGTCAAAGAGGAAGAATCAGTGAATGTTTCCCCTTACTTTTGATTGGCAAGCAAATACAGCATTTCTGTGCCAATGGCCAACAACTAATTGAATGATTTCAAGGTTGAAATCATAATAATCAAAGCCACAATTTATACTATTGATTGACACCGACTTCGCTGTTGCAGGGTGGTGCAGTGCCTCACCTCCACAGAAATCTGGCCTCAAAATATTTCAAGAAACATCAATTAAGTTGCCCTTTGTATGCCTCATAAGGGAGGAAACGAAATTCGAGTTTCTTTCTCCGAGTTCGCATCGGAAGATGAACATGAGAAAAAAATAACTTCAGTAAATAAGGGATATAAATAGTTGATCGGAAGATGGGCATAGCTTTCTTTCAAATTGTACTTAAATTAATTGGAAGATCAAACGAATTTCCTTTTTTATTCAGTATTTTGATAAATTAAGTCCAAATGGCAGAGTGCAACTGAAAGTGGAGGCAATGTAAAACGAAGGAATTTCGATTAAGGTGAAGGAGTGCATAGAACACGGATCGAAGTGGAGGTGGAAAGCTGGATGGAATCAATATGCAATTTGTTTGGTCTATCGCATGGAAAATGATATGACTCTGACATTTGAGATCGTCTTTTTCCATATGATTCGCTGGAAGCAGAAGGGAATGGGAAACCTGATGCTATTTCATCTGCGTTGTTCCTTATTTCAGTAATGGAAAGCAGAGATGCCACGGTAGTACAGAGACACTGCCAAGAGTACTGGGTTTCTTTTAGAAAGTACCACCCCGATGACTCACAAGCAAATGCTTCATCGATCTGCGAGTAGAAAATGTTGCACGCCACCATGAAGAGAATGAACCCGATAGGTTATACCGGATACTGGGGAATCGTTTGGCCTCGGACTCTTAAAAAGTTTATCTTCTCGAGACATTTAATGTATCTGTCACATATCCTGGATCAGGAGCTAATACCTCTGGAGCACTTCAGATATATAATCGAATACTCAATGAGTCAACTTTCCCCTGACTAAAGCTAACCAATGGGCGTTGGCCTGATTTTGATCCCTCTCACCTAATAAGTTAATCTGAAATGTAATTTGAGTCATTCTTTCTTGTCAAAACAAACATTCTTTTACTGCAAATATTTCACAAATGCCGTAAGTTCAATTAGTATCTCAGCATGTGCCACTTATCATGACCTTATGTACCCTTATATGGCATTCACTTTCTATTGGGGAGACCGTGTGGAGGAAAAATAAGAAGAAATGTTTAATTTTTAATAATATTGAAATTAAGTGAATATTTGATGATTCTTGAGGAGATTGAAGAAACTCTTGCAAATTCCCACAGATAAAGCTCTGAATAAGAAGCAAGATTGTAATTGACCCATAAAAATCCCTTGAAGGATGAATCCCTTCTTCATCAAAATATTCATCTTATCCCTAATCATCACCAAATTTAATTATCTTGTCCTTATAGTCATTTCTGTAAACTTTTGACCTTTTCCTCTGACCCTAGCACTTCATAGTCAAACATCGTGTGTCCTCAACTGGCCTATTTTCATCGATTGGGAAAAGGTAAGCATACCTCGGACGATAGTAGCAGACACCGCATGGCCGGCCCTGCTATTAGCCAGCCTTGTCTGCACTAGTCCTTCCTTTTTCCTACAATCATTCCGACCAATTAAGCAC
>CAADRB010000082.1:395727-421941 GCA_900708905.1 Hymenolepis diminuta
TTTTCTAGATTGTTGGCTCTGCTAGATTACTATCCGAACCCCTAGTTGGTTACGTTATAGCAGTTGGTTTCCATTTCAATTAGCTTTCATTGTACATTTAATTTTTAATTTTGCGTTTTTCACTTTTGTTTGAAGAGGTGGAAAAGACTTGCCGTACTTAAAAATCAAAATGGCGATATTGTTGTGAACATTTTCAACGCAAAATGCTCCGAAATGGAGACTGAACTCAAACTGCGAGGCAGAGGATGTTGGCGCGTTGCTGCATTGCAAAGTGTATTCCTCGTGGTTCCTTGATTGTTTTATTAAATAGAGGAAATGAGGAATTATTTTTCTTTATCGTTAGACAAACTGGTTTTCATCGGTGGTTGGGTGAGTGGATGCAATCACCTGTCGAGTAGAGGTGACCCGATGGATCCATTGACGGGTCGAGTGTCACCTCTTCCGGATTTGATAAACGCCAGACAATGGCCCGCTTGCGTGGCAACTGAAAACGAAACTTTCGTCTTTTCCGATTCTCGGTGGAACGCTCCCGCCGTCTATTCTAGAGAAGTTTATGAGTCGGCTTCAGGAAGGTAAGTTCTTTGTTAATTTTCCTTTCCATTGGTCATCATTACATCATCGTTGGTGGTTCTTAAGATAGAGAGTGTTAATTGTTGCCTACTTCCACTTGGTCACCTCTGCCACCCATGATTGAAAAAGAAAATGGTGTGCTTCTGTCAACATTCCAGACTCCGACATCTTGGTCATCGGTGGAGTGGGAAGGAAGGGCGTGGCTGTCTACTCCACATAGTTGCTGACGCGTGGTCGAGTGATGGAGGAGGAGGAGGAGGAGGGGAGGCAAGAAGTGACAATTGTGTGCCTTCCCTCCAATGAATGAAGAACACTGTGGTTTTTCTTTTGCTGTTTAATTCCAAATGAGAGTCTATGTTGTGGGCCGTGGAGAGGTGGGTTTTCACGTTAGTCTTGTGATGAAAGTACTAGACACAGTTCAATCATCTAAGTCTATCTCTCAGAATTATGACAAGCAATACATTAATTTGTCTTCGTTTTTGCCGCTCATTTTTTCTTCTGCTGACATATTCTTTTTGCTTTTCATCTACCACCTAAACGATACGAAAATCGGAGAGTTAAAAACATGCGCTCAAGCGACACGGATAGGTCATCTAGTCTTCATGCTCTTCGAAGAAAGTAAGTCGTTTAAAGTATTTTCGGAGTTTGGGCGATTTATCACTTCACTTATCAATTCAGTCAAAATCAAAGCAGTTTCTTCGAAAATAACGGTCTGAGAAGGATAAAATCCGAGATTTTCAAACAAATAACAAAATGTTACTTTCTCAAGGGGGGAATGTTTAATAAAATAGGTTCCTAACATTAATATTTATCCCTTGACAGCTTTATCGTCAAGTATAGTGGTTACTTGATTGATATAACTCACTCCTTCATGACCTGATCATTCTATAACTCGAATTTCAGAATGTATTCCCCTGAATTTCTCAGTGAATTCATGTCTGCAGTGTCCAGACCTAACTGACCAGTTGATGAATTTGGATGTTTGATCCTGCTGAAATTATTTCCCATAGAAGAGCTCTCAAGAGTTCTCTTAAGGTGAAAACTATCATGGTTGGAACTTATTTATTTAATCTTTTCTAATGTTGGAATTTAAATAAAAGATACAAAATCGGTATTTAGAATACATTTTGGAAAACGCTCTTTCCAACACTCGTTTTAGCTACTTCCCTTCATCACTCACCTTGCACACAAAAATTTGTGCATCCATCAATGAGGGCATTATTTTGGAGATTATGTGCAAGAAGGCATAATCTAACGGCTTCAGGTGATACATTTTCTGTGCCGCCGTATGCAAATCCCACGGTAACATTAACAACGAGTTGGTGAAGAATTGGTGAGATAGAGGTATTTAGAACACTTGGAATGCAGGCTTGATAAAGGTCTGAAGAATTTCCCAAGGAGGCTCGTTTCATGATGGCGGAACGCCATCCGCCTCTGCTACGACTTTACGCTGTTTGTGTTGAAAATTCTATTTACATTTTCATCGAGTCTTCTGCATTACCTCATTGACGTATCTGGCTGACACCTCACTCTCCGATCACTCATTGATATGATAGGTGAGATTGCAAGTGGTATGGACTAATTAGAACGCGAGTGTTACATTCACCGAAATCATGCTGCACAAAACATCCATGTGGAAAGGAACAATGCAGTGAAGATCACCCACTTTGGTTTGGCTCGCATGGTAGTGGAGGAACCCTATGAGAAATACATGACTCAAAATGGCACAAGGCTGAAAATCAAATGGACCGCTCCTAAAGCTGCTCTCTCCGGCAGCTGTGAAATGGGATATCTGGTTTTTCGGAATTATCATCTATGATCTCATAACTCATGATTAGGTCCCATATCCATAGACAAATAATACGGAGACATTGAATCAATTGGGCTCCGGATATCAAATGCTTCGACCGGCAAATTGTATGGAATGTGTCTATGAGATAAGGCTTCAGACCTGGGAGGCCACTTCAAAACGTCGACAGTCCTTTGAGTACCTCCGTACCTATTTCGAAGAGTATTTTGTATCTCCAGAGCCACCTGAGTTCAATTATTCAAGCACGAGACTTATTCGACGTGATGACAAATGGCCTCTATGGATACTGGGGACAATCTTAGTGACGTATCCGTAAAATTCAATGAATTTATCAAGAATGAGGAAGAGGAAGAGCTGGTAGATGCAGAGCTTATGAATCTGGCAGGGAAAAGTGGCGAATCAGATCAATGGTTATCGTCATTGTCATCAGCGAAATCACGTAGGATCACCAATTTGTTGGAGTTAAGATAACAGCTATCGGTATAAAGCTAACAGATTATAGCAATAGTGACAGTCACCAAATCGTGGCTGTTTGAGTAAGAGCTAACAACAATCGTGGAGCAGAACACTGGGAGTTGATTAGACTAAATATATTCAAGGAGACCACAATGAGTTTGAAACGGGTGGGAGAGAGAGTGAAAGTGAGTGGGTAGCGTGGTGAGGAAGAAAGGGGATGAGGAAGAAGCGCAGGAGCCGGCAACTGACATGCACGCGCTAATATTGTGTGGGGAACAAAGATAGCTTTATATGAGTCACTTGGATAAGGACACGCCAGATGTACTTTTTAGGTGAAACGAGGTGGTTATAGGAAGAGGAAATCGATGGTGCTTTTAGACCTGACAGATGAGGTTATGTGTCATAGGAACATTAAGGATGGTACTCCAGCTGGGTGGACGAAAAATCGAAGTATTGTCATGGAGAATGCGAATAAAAAGTAATTGTGGAAATGCATAGAGAGTCATTTTTCAAATACCAAGCCCTCATGCTAAAATCGTAAATTCACGCCACAGGAGAAAACAATTCGATGTGAAGCTCCTAACTATATTCAGATGTTCACAGAATGGATTCGTATTCAAAATGGCCTCTGGTTATACTCATTAAGATTGTACCATCTGGTATCGTCACTAAGAGCCTTCGTCTGGTATTCGCCAATCATCCCGCCCCAGCGTTCATTGTGTCCACTAACAACACCCAATTCTCTTCTCCTCCACCTAGTCTCACTGATCTGGATGAGCATCCTACTGACAAGGTGAAAAGGCAACTTCTCGTGCCGCAGTGGAAGGTGAGAGTAAAAAGATTCTGCATTGGTGACATGTTTTCAACTTTGCATTTCACTGATCTTACTGAATTTTTGTCTTCAGTGATTCGTGGATGTGAGACTCTCCCGGAGTTTAATCGCGTGACGTTAACGGGGGTGCTTCAGGATGTCAGGTTCTTTGTTAGTTTCCTCTCTGTTGGTCATCATGGTTCTGTGAGGTCATTCAGAGAGACAGATGGAGAGACTTGTTGCCTCCTTTTAGATGGTTATCTCTGTCACTCATAATAGAAGAAAGGTATTGACGTGCCGCCGTTAGCACCTCAGACCCTGGCGTCTTGGTCGTTGTTGGAAGGGGAAGGAGCTAAGTTAACAGGACACGAAGAGCTGAACTAACGAATAGGAACATTGGGGTTTTCCTCCCACGTTCTAAGCACAACTATTTCTGATCTTCCATCATCACCCATTACAGGCGTTGACCTCGAAATATTGACTTACTCTTGTGGTTTATTGATCAGTTGACGCATCCATTATCAACGGCCTTCGTGTTCCTGATCCATCCAGATCTGTTGTGAATAAATCGGCTCCACTCTCTACTTTGCATATGGCTAGTCTCTCCATCCACTTCTTAACATAATTTCAAATGCGAAGATGCATTTATTGTTGACAGCTGGTATTTTCCAATGATTAAGTGCTAGTAACCAAAATCACTAACCAATTAACCGACGGGAACAGAACGCACTGACTCTAAAATCGTCCTAGTTGTTTCAAAAGACCGAGTCTTTGGCGTGGGCTGGGAATAGAACGCTGACGTCTTGGAGATGCTGGACGTGAATCATGATTCGTATTTTGCTCAAAGTGAGACGTTGCGCTGTCGTAAAAACGAGGCTGGCATTGAGCATTTCTTCTTCTGGGTTTGAGCAATTCTTACAGTGATATACTTCAGTTTTAACATAACAAAAGGTCAAAGGACTCAGCTCCAGGTACTAAGGAAGTCCTTTTCTTACCAAATTCTCGATTCTAGATCGAATCAGTACTATCGTAGAGTATGAATTAAATGCAGCACCAACATTGTCAAAGCAGACAAAGAATAACTGAGATACTAATCATCAAATATGAGTCATAATTGTTGAAAATCCTGGTTTTCATAAAGTGGAAAGAGATGGACATGGCAGTTCGGTGTCGGAATGAAAGGTCTATCAATTGGAGCTGGTAGGTTTAAGTATATCTGGAATTGGACCAAACAATGTCCCTCTCATTGCAGAGGAACGAAATGAGAATTTGATCTTAAGGATAAAAAACGAAGAAGCATTTGATAGACAAAGAACTGTCATTCATTATATCAGTAACCATTTGGATAGTTCAGCGAATTCATCCACTTTCCGTTATCTAAGACCACTGGATACGAGATGGGGTGAGAACGAGAGAGATCCCATGGAGTCACACTGATCTGGATGAGCACCCTGCTGACAAGGCGAAAAGGCAACTTCTTGCGTCGCAATGGAAGGAGAGAGTAAAAAGATTCTTAATCCTTAACAGTTTAGGCCTTGGATAATGCCTTGTGTTGGTGTGCAAATGAGTGTGCGCCATCGCAAAAATCTCCTTACTTACTGAACCATCCCATCTTTGATATCGTCATGTGATGACTGACATCTTCTTTGTGCCCACTTGGATCGATGTGTGGATTCATGTTTCGACGTCTTGCCTTTCCAATTTGTCAGGTGGGCATCAACATCTACTAATCTAACCAAAGGGCAATGAAGAGGTAGTATGTTCCAGTGAAAGACTAAAATGTAGACTGTTGGAGGTTGGGGAAGAACTACTGGCGCTTGGGTCATTTAGTCGATTAACTGAGAGTAAGAGGAATGTTGAAGGAATGAATAGTTAATGTATATTAACGTTACCATTCCGACTAATGTTATTCGTACTAAAATGGGTCTGGAGGACAAAAAACAAGCAAATTGCTTATTATTTCCATCCAGCTTTCTACCTCCACTTCGATCCGTGTTCCATGCACTCCTTCACCTTAATCGAATTTTCTTCGTTTTATATTCTTCAAGCCTGAAAGAGCAATTTTATTCTCAACAACCTTCAAAGTGATACTCAATCGTTCTTGTTAAAATAAGGCACTTCAATGATCCTTATGAAGGTATAAGATGTCACCCATTTTCAAGTTTTACAGCTTCAAATGGTAAATGGTAGGAATAAGTGAACCAGAACCAGAAGCTGGGACTAAAGATAGCAGCAATCAAGAGCAAACGGGAGTTCCAAAAGGAGAGCACGAAGAGTTGTGTTGGACAGAGTAGACTAAGAGAGAGAAGAGGAGGAGAAGAGATGTGAGTGAAGGGTATGTGCAGATAAAAGGACGAGCGTGAGTGTTTGAGTCACTTAGGAAGGCGAGACAAGCAAAGAGTGTGCACTATTAAGGTGATCTGAGATAATTCACAGTTATCAGATACACTGAGTCAAGTTACGCTGAAGAAGGCAAAACTAGTAGACGATAATGCTGTGATAAAGAATCGTGCAATTTTACTGAAATATTTTCAGTAGTGACGGTAGAACTCAAAGTTGAAAGCACTTCACCAAGTAAGAAGTGAATCATAAAATTGAGAATTAATTCAATTTATTAAAAGGGATGACCCTTCAACTTTGACCATTAGTGAATGAAATAGGCTTACCCAACAACAGAAGGACGATGAGATTCATTACTGATGCGCATTTCGTTTTCTTCCACGAACGTCGACGTGCATTCGGTCTTCAAAATGGAGCGGAAATTTTATCACAATTTGATTCAACCCAAATCTTCCACCTCACCACTTCTTTATCTTCCCAAATCACTCACTGACTGTGGACGTATGTCTCGCCTTTGTAAAGTACACGGCGTCGTGTCCTCTCTAATAACCAAATTGATGAATATCGCATCAAAAGAAATCCCTCCGAACTAATCGCACAAAATAATCCTCGCTGGACCTAACCGAACTGATGGTCAATTTCACAAATTAATTCAAAAACCCACTTTTTCTCTAATTGAAAGCCCAAGTCAATTTGAATTGCTTCCAGGAAATTACTTTCCATAATTCCTTCAAATTAGAGCTGAAATGTGTTCCTTTCCAATCAAAGGCCAAAGAATGGCCAACTGCCCCTCTGTACCAAGATTGTTGACCAGTTTGAGATAAAGCAAAGAAAATTAGAACGAATATTTTGTTGAAACTGCCACCCGCCCACAGTTATTCAAGTTTAAATCTATTATTTCAAGAATGCTTCATGTTCGTGCAGGATATTAACAGGAAATCAGCACTCAAGGAAAGGCCTTTCTTCATGAAGAAGTGATGGTTGCGTTCATATCGGTGATTCCATCACTTTAAATGAACCGCCATTAACTTCAATTGAGGAACAAATTTCCTTTTTCTCCATTTAGCAAGCTGTTGCAGAGAGAGGAGGAAGAGAGAAAAGATGTAAAATCACCAGATTGAAAGGAGAGAATAATGATCTGCCTCCAACAAACTTACTCTCAGACCGCCATCCAGTTCAATCGAATAAAGAGCAGGCGTACCAAAAACTGTACAAAATATAATGAAGCAGAAGTGAGGAGATAATAACTGTATGTATCATAATACTGAATAAATACAAAAACATTCAGTTGTCCTTGAAAATATTAATTAAAATTTGAAGGATGATTTAATGGGTTGAGAAGGAAAATATAAAAAAATGAATCATTAACTGACCATGCACAAATAGTTCATTGCCAACCGTAGCCATTGATTCTATTCTAAATGGTAGACTAGAGAATGATAAGGTGGCCCACTGACCGCCTGTTGCCATGTCCAGAATCTCCATCTTGCTCACGTATTCTCCACAGCCAACAACGTAGACTCTCTCTTGGAAATAAACAGCAAGGTGATCACCACTGTGCTCTTTATTCATTGGAGTGTAGGGAAGCCATTGACGTTTCTTGCCTCCTCCACCTCGCACATCACTTGGCCACCGAGTAAGCAGCTCTGTGGAGTGGAGAGGTATTCGGTTCCTTCCGAATCCACCAATGACCAAGACGCCAAAATCTGGAATGCTGACGGCAGCACACCGCGATCTTTCTTCAATCATGGGTGGCAGAAGTGACCATCTAGAAAGAGGCAGCAATTCTTTCACTCTCTTAAGATCACCCAGTGACATAATGATCAACGGAAAATTAAAATTAAAATATAACTCGCCTTTCCAATGCAATCTGGTAAACTTCATTCGAAAAACAGTCCGGAGAGTCCAAAAACATCTCAGTGCCAAAGACAAATATTTCGTTTTCAGTTCCCACACCAACTGGAAAGCACTTGGCTTTTATCATATCCGGAAGAGATGACACTTGACCTGTCGAGATATCCAACATGTCAACTCTTCTTGAGCCAGTAGTATTTTCAAATCGACTATCACCGATAAAAACCAGTTTGTCTGATATCGGGGAAGGTAAGTATTCACCCTTTCTCTTATTTAATAAAAAGCAAGGAGTGGAGGAACTCACCTTGAAATGCAAAGACATTCGTGAATTCTCTTTCAGGTAATTGGAATTCAATCTCCACTTCGGAACATTCGGGGTTGAGAACACACAAATTTCTGCGGCTTGGTGTAAGACTTAATGTTGCAAGTCGTTCTTGACTTCTTAACACAAAAAGAGAGAGACACAGAATTTAATTTTTATGTAAAATTTAAACAAACTGAAACGAAGACCACCGTACTCAGTGGATTTTCCTTTCTCTTCAGTGGAAGAAGAAGACATCGAGGTGGATGCGATCGGTTGTTTCTTTGGAGTCTTCCGTTCCTCTGCGAGCCACCTCCTACAAATCGACAAAATATCTTTCACAAACTTCTCCAAATACACCCAACGATGGCCTTGCAACTGGTCGAAAATGTGAATGGTGTTGTCCACATACTTATATGAAATGTCCTCTCCAATATTCCATTAACCAAAAGTGGAAATGCGGACTACTCAGGTGCATTTACGGGCCACGAGGTGATGACACATGTATTTCTCTAAAATCTCTGTGCTCTATCACAATTCAGTGTCTTTCTCGTCTGAGGCTCAGTGAGTGTTGTCATTCCTGATGCACTTTTCTGTGAATTTCATATTCAGAAATGATTTATTTGAAATTATCTGCCAGTCAGAATGTCAGATGATGCATTTCAGCTTGTAAATGAAATCTGAATTAATCCGAAAATTGGAGGTTCAATTCAGGTTAAGTCTCCTGCTTTAAACGATTTTGCTGTAGTTGTGGAGATGAAGAGGCTTAAGAAAAAATTTGAGCGTTCTGATGCATGTGCATATAGAGGCATTTAAACAAACCTCCATTCAACGGGGATGTCTATGCTCTCCACAAAGAGATCCGTGATAAGGTCAGGCATATCTTGAAGTCCCGGTAATGAGACCATGTCTCTGAATGCAGTTGTGAGAGCTGATCGCACTTCATCATCTCTCGATGCATTCCTCCACTCGATTAGTGCCTCCATTTTTGATTTTGCTGACTCCCGTGCCATTCGAGGACAATCAAGAAGGCTCATCATGCCTCTTATTTCCGTATTCACATGGAAGAGTCGAGATGTCGCGAACATCTCCCAGTTCATCGTCACCAGAGGTGCATATACTCCAATCAGAACTTCATTCTTTGTTGCGTTGGCTGCTAACCAGACTTCACTCACATTTGTCTCCTCAATCCTGAAATATTTCAAGAATCATATTATCCTCTAAACAATGCCGACGATTTTGGCTCCTTTAATCCTCCACTCACCTGGCACACAACAACTTTGTGCACCCATCCACGAGGGCTTTGTTTTTGAGGTTGTGTGCCAGAAGATACAATCTAAGGGCGATTTCTGGTGATATATTTTCAATGCCGCCATATGCATATTCCACGGCAGCATCAACTACTCTAATAAAAGCCTAAGGTTGAGAAAATTGTAATTAGCTCACTCTGTGGGAAACTTCGACAATCGGACGTGGACGACGTCATTGTCACTCAAATGTTTCCTGAATACGGGGAAGGAAGCTGAAAGCACGATGAGGTGTGCACCCACCTCTTCACCTTCCTTAGTCTAATTGGGAGAAATTAAATTTCTTCAATTTCCTGACTCACACTAATGAAAATATCGAGGCGTTCTCGTCGAACACGCATTCCTCGAAAGTGTGAAAAGCAATTCGAGTTTGCGTCTGGATTGATAATTTCAAGGTTGTTCATCAGGCTGCGTTTGGTCTGTTGACGACAACTATGTGAATTGCGATATGCAAACTCTTCTTATTTAAACTCAGCCTCTGCTTGAACTGCACAAGAAGTTTGCAAAGTGATTGGGTTTAGGCGACGAGGAACTACATCACCCAGTAGCGGAGAACTCATTGTCAATCAATAGCAGAAATTGTGGCTTTGAGTATCATGAGTTCAGCCTTGTAATCACCTCAAAATCATCCAAGTTCGCACTCATTTGCTAAGTTAATCTATTTATTGAAGGAACAATGTTAACCCCATACTTACAAAAATAAAGCAGAGGTCCTGTCGGAAGAAGGAGTAGAGAAATATCAACTCCATTACTGGTACGCATGTTGCTACATTGCATTCAGTTTTGCTTTGAAAAACGGGAAGAAGTAAGACGATTTTGAATACTCTCCCAAATAATTAAGCAGATGAGTTAAGGTTGCCATTATTGAGCATTCGATTATATTACTGAAGTAGGACAAAATTCTCAGCGATCCAAACGAAAATGCTTTGAAAATTCGATTCACAACGGCTATTTGCTTCTGAATATCTTCACCTTCGCGTGTGGCCAAATTTAGGCACTTATAATGACTATTGAAAAGCGACGTATAGCGCACATTTCTATCGTCTCTCTAAACGCCAGATCCTATGGCAAAGTGATAGGAGAATGGCCAGGTAGGGTTCGTGGTCACTTTTGTTGAAATTCCGGAGCAGCTTGGTGATTTTCCTGTCATTCGATTTTCATAAAAATCTCGATTCTGAGCCTTCTATGTCACAAATACTTCGCCCACAGTGGGTTCACAATGGAATTCACCAACAATCTTAACGCAAAATTTGAGGTCCTTATCACATTTTGATAAATGCATTTATGACATGATGCTTCGAAGAATGGACGCGATTTCGCGGTTTCGATTGAATCTGTCACTGCGTCACTAAATAATTAGTTTCACATTTTGGTAACCCTAAAATTTTAACTTCTAAATTGAGGAATATGAAAGGATGGAAAATTCTCATGCATGAGAGTTTGTCTGTAATGAAAATTAGTTGTTCTGATCGTTCTTGAATTGACTTCGTCAATGAATTCAGATACCCACAGAAATCTGAGATACACTTCAACCTGAGAAGTGCTTGCTGCAAGTGTGCAGTGGTAACAGGAAGGGGAGAAATATGGTGAGTACACATGTCAATTGTTTTCAATAAGAGAAGCCTTCCATAAGATGAGAAGCAGAGCTCCTACATTTTGTTTCACCTTATTTGTCCAGACAGCCATATTCACACTTCACAATTTAATTGCCGAAGATAAAACTGAAGCCGCAGATATCAATTTCCCATTCGCCCTTGAAATAAACGGATCGCCTTAGAAAGGAGAAAGTAATTCGTTGACCAGTCATCACGAAATTCCATGATCCAGGACGTGTGGCAGATGCATTAATTTCTCGAAAAGATAGACTTTTTGAGAGTCCGATGCCAAACGATTTCCCAACATTCGGCTCAATCTATCGGGATACTTTCCTTCATGAGAGCGTGCTATATTCTCTACTCACGGATCGAAGAAGATGTTATTTATGAGTAGTGCGTGTAGAATGGTGACTTCCTAGTAATTCCCAGCACCCAGTGGCCACGTCTCTCTACTTCTGTGAATTCTTTGCTTTCCATTACCGAAATATGGAACAACCCAGTTAAATGAGCATTGGGTTACCCATCCTGCTCCTGCTCCCAGTGAACTGCATAGAAACACGTGATCTCAGATGACAGAGTCATATCATTATCCCTTGCTACAAACCCAACAAACCACTTACTGAGTTCATCCAGCTATCCACCTCCACTTCGGTGCGTGTTTCACGTCTTCCTCTTCTCGTTGTCAATAAGTTGCCAAGTCAGACCTCAAGTCCATCATGACTTGATAAATCATCCGATTTAATTCCCATCCCGACGAAAATTGCCTTTTTAATTCATCACCACAATTTTGTTGAAAGGGACACTGTTTTAAGGGAATTCATGAAGCGCCACTTCACTTTGTTGACGAAGTCTTATCCCAATCCTGTCCTGGTATTCATGTCACATTTAACCCCGTCTACACTTATTTCAAAGAACCTCTTCTAAGCCAGCACACGAAGGGAGTAACAGGAGGAGAGGGAGTGGGGTAGAAAAGGGAAACAGGAATTAGCCTTAACATTTTGTAAAACGGATTCCTCTCGTCGTTTTCTTAAAGGTGACTCATTTCACTAATAATCCTCTCTAATTCATTCATGTTATGGGAATTAATCAAAGAGTAACCACCCATGGGGAACCATAGTGACATTTCATCCAATTTAACCCTTGATAATAATATCAAGAGACTTTGACACTCGATCTGATGATTCTAACATATGGAAATATGTTGTTCCACCAGAGTTAAATGAAATGGCGTAGAAACGAAAACAAGATGCCCATTCAAGTAGCGAACACAGACGTTGCTTTGGAAGATTTGGCAAAATCCATTTTCCGACTCCGAGTCGCTGAAATGACAACAACAACTTTCATAAAAGTGAAAGTAATCATACTCTATGACATCAAAAATTAGTGTCAGAAGATCGAGAATCTGATGAAAGACGCCATATTGACTCACATGGTCGAAATCCGTGAGGGAACAACTGTTTACTTCATTGCCATGGTCGTGATCTTCCATTGCACCAAGAAGACACACTTGCTAATATGTTAATTTCAGTTTCAATTTATTTTCATTTCACATTGGATTTCAAATTCTGCGTCTTTCACTTTTTGTATGAAGAGGTCGGAAACGACTTGCAGCACTTAAAAATGAAAATGGCGTCAAAATTGTGAGTATTTTCAATGAGGAATGTGCCGAAGTGGAAACTGAACTCGAACTGGCAGACAGAAAATGCTGGAGTGCTTTTGCATTCCAAAAGGTGTCCTTGGAAGGATTTTAATTTTTCATTAAAGACTGGAGATGAGAAAGAGTTTTTCCTCTAACGTTGGACAAACTGGTTTTCATCGGTGGTTGGGAGAGTAGATGCAGTCACATGTCGAGTGGAGTGGACTCACTGAATCCCTTGGCAGGTCGAGAGTCATCTCTTCCGGAGTTGTCTAAGTCTACCATTAGATGTACCCATCTTCCTTTCACATTTTGTTGAGATTTTGATCAAATCGCCTTGTGCCAGTGAAGGAATCGTTTCATGCTTCGTGACATTATTCCTCATGACCACATCCACCACAATGTTGAAACGAACGCCTTTTCGCATGGATAAACCTGAAGCAAGTGCTCTCAAGTAGAATAATGTCCAAATTTTGCTGTAAAACTGAGCACAATCGAAAACAAGTGGTTCAAAATTGCTATGTTCTTTAAAAAAACAGTAGATCTAAAGTTTGAAGATCTGCCAAACTATTTCAGAGAAGAGACTATGTCCATGAGATTAGAGGATGACCGACATACGTTGCGAACAATCAAACTATTTCATGTCTTAAATTAGTGTCAGAAAATCGTGAACCTGAAGAAAGACACCATCTTGATTGAAGTAATTCACGGAAAGACTTCAACTAATGTCAACGCAAACTTTATGAACCATCCTCCAGATCACTCTCACTTTGCAGGTTTCGCACTGAATGGCATTAAGGTGAAATGTGTCACAAAGAAACTTGCATTTATTTGTTCAATAAAAATTCAAAAAACATCAGGAAGGATGGAGAAAAACGAATTCAAACCCTCTCAAACGAAATATGGCGAAGTATTAGAAGTCAACATTTGAAGCCAATCTCCATGACCTGTCATGATGCTTCAGGAAGAAACCTGAATCCAGCAGACGATATTTCATGTTAGGTCCGCTGTGTTGAAAAGAACACATGAAAGGGAGATGCTAGGTTGCAGACAACACCAACATGAGCATTCGAATGAAATACCTCTTAGCTGAATAATCGAAGACGCAATGCAGCAGATTCGAAAATCAGAATTGAATTCTCATGTAACAGGACTCAGAAAATGCGAAAGCAACTGCCTTCGACTGGCAAATATTTCCCACGGAATTCTCCAAATGTGTGCGGGTGGCAGTTTCAACAAAATATTCAATCTACTTTGCTTTGCTTTATCTCAAACTGATGAAGAGTCTTGGTACAGAGGAGCAGTTGGTCATTCTTTGCCTTTTGATTGGAAAATGAACACATTTCAAGGAGAAATTATGGAATGTAAATTCCTGGAAACACATCAAATAGATTCGAGCATATAGTTTAAATAGAAAGTGGGTTTTTGAATTAATTGTTGCGTTTGCTGTTGACCAGAATCCACTCACATCTGTGTCCTCAATCCTACAATATTTCAAGGTTCATATTTTGTCATTCAAACAACATCGAAATTTTCGATTTCTTCAACTGGACACTCACCTAGCACATAACAACTTCGTGCACCCATCCACGAGGGCTTTGTTTCGTAGGTTGTGTGCCAGAAGGTATGATCTGACGGCTGCCTTGGGTGATATACTCTCAATACTTCCGTATGCATATTCCACGGCAGCATTGACAACTCTATCAAAAGTATAAAGTTCATCAAATTGCAATCATCTCACTCATGAGGAAATCTCGACAATTGGACGGAGACAACGTCGTTGCCACTCAAATATTTCCTGAATACAGGGAAGGAGGCTGAAAGAGCGATGAGGTGTGCACTCACCTCTTCACCTTCCTGAGTCCAATAACGAGCACTTAAATTTTTACAAATTCGCAGACTCACATTAATGAAAATGTCGGGGCGTTCTAGCCGAAAGCGCATTCCAAGAAATTGCGAAAAGCATTTCAAGTTTGCATCTCGATTGGCAATTTCAAGGCTGCTCATAAGACTACGCTTGATCTGGAAACGACTAATTTGTGACTGGCGATGTCCAAGTTCTCCATTTTTAAACTTCAGTTCAGCTTCAAAGGCGTGTAATATGTGTAATGTGAGAGCGTGTTGAAGGTGACGCATTGCACTCTCAAGCAACAGAGAAAGCACCAGCAGTCAATGAAAGAAAATTGGCTTTTGAGTAGCACAAATTTAACCTTGATATCACCTCATAACTATTCAAATTCGCTCTCGTTCACTGAGTGCGCATATCAATAGAGTAATAAAAGTTGATGGAAAGTAATGCAGCAGGAAATGTCTTTACTGGGATGTTAACGGCGGCATTAACGTTGACATTCTATGAAAGAAACAGATGCAGTCAATGGTGGAATGCCGATAGCTGATACCCATTTCGTTTAATTCATTATTTAGTGACAACAAATATTTGTCGAATTCGTCAGCACCGGTTGAATCTACTCGAAGACAATCCACCTAAATTTCTCATTGTAAACTTAACGAGGTTGTGGATTCAACCAATTCATTATAAAACACGATTTCTTTCACATTAAGAAATCAACTTTTAAAATGTCTATTTGAAGTTTTTCCAGCAATTTACTTTCACTTACTCTCTCCAACAAATTGGTGACCCTAACCTGATTTCGCTGATGGCAATGATAATTACCATTGATCTGATTCAGCATTGTCCCCTGCCACATTCATAAGCTCTGCACCTACCAGCTCTTACTCTTCTTCATTCTCGGTAGATTCATCGGGTTTTACGGACTCGATACCAAGATTCTTCCCAGTATCCATAGAGGCCATTTTGTCATCACGTCGAAGAGATAATGCTCTGGAAGAAGCCTCCGTGCTTGAATGGTTGAACTCAGGTGGCTCTGGAGATACAAAGTACTCTTTGAAATAGGTACAGAGGTACTGAAAGGACGGTCAACTTCCTGCAGTGCAGTGGCCTCCCAAGTCTGAAGCCTTATCCCATAGACATCTTCCATACAATTTGCCAGCCGAGGCGCATGCAATTTGAGCTATCATATCAATTAGTGGTGGGAGAGTGAGGTGTCGGCCAGATACGTCAATGAGGTAATGCAGAAGACTCGATGAAAATGTAAATAGGATTTTCAACACAAACAGCGTAAAGTCGTGGCAGAGGGGAATGACATTCCGCCTTCATGAAAAGAGCCTTCTTGAGAAATTCTTCAGACCTTTATCAAGCCTGCATTCCAATTGCTCTAAAAAATCCCTGTCTCAACTATTCTTCTATAACCCGTTGTTAATGCTGCCGTGGAATATGCATACGGCAGTATAGAAAATAGGTCACCAGAAGTCGCCCTTAGATTATATCTTCTGGCACACAAACTCCTAAACAAAGCCCTCGTGGCGGGGTGCACGAGGATTTTGTGTGCCAGGTGATTGGTGAACTGAAGAACGAAGTTCTGATTGGAGTGTGTGAACCTCTGGTGGCGATGAACTGGGACTACACTTTCCTTGAACTAACCCTTTCATCCATTTTGTGGAAGTTGCTTCGTGCAAATCTCACCCACATTTTCTCAAACCATCAACATTTTATTTTTATATTCCTAGTAAAGCATTCAGAGTGTTGTTCCTATTTTAGTAATGAAAAGCAGAAAAGTTGAAGAAGTAGAGTGACGTGGCCATAGGATACTGGAAATCTTCTAGGAAGTCAAAGTACTACACTGACGGTTCATAAACAACATCTTCATCGATTCGCGTGTAGCAAAAGTTGCATGCTGCTATTTTCATCAAGCCAACGGCTGATCAGTCACGTTGTTGGAGATGCGATGAGTACAATAAGGATGAGTTGGAATATAACTGCATACAAATACTCTACCGGTGAGTGAGTGGAATCTCGTCAGCAGCTAACGCAACAAAGAACGAAGATCTAATTGGGGTGTGTGCACCCCTGGTGGCGATGAACTGGAAGATGTTTAGGACATCTCGACTCTTCCATGTGATCGCGGAGATAAAAGGCATGATGAGCCTCCTTGGGAGTCCTCGGATGGCACAGGAATCAGCGACATCGAAAGTGAAGGCACTTTTAGTGTGGAGAAATGCATCGAGAGATGATGAGGCACAAAATGCTCGAACTACTGCATTCAAAGACATGCCTCCTCCTCCACCTCCTCCATTTCCTCCTCCTTCTCCTCCTGCAATCGACATCCGCGTTTGCAACGCCGTTGCGTAGAGAGTCACTTGGTTTCTTTCCAATCGACCTATGACTATAATACCAGAGTCGGCAATGTAGACGGTAACACACCACATTCTTTTTTCCAGTCATGGGTGGGAGGGTCCACTACCTGAGACAACAACTCGCTCTCTCGTTCTTTCTTTATGCTATAGCCAGCAAATGTCTATCTACACCTAGCGATTAGATATGATGGACTGGTGATAAAATCTCCACTATAGTGCTCACAGATGGTCCCGCTGTGTGTTTACGTGCTTGTACATGGATACCTAAACATGTGTTCACTATCACCCCGAGACTCCGCCGACGAGACATGACTGACGTTTAACAAAGAAATGTTGTGTACATGAACCTTATATACTTATTAATAAATTATGGTGACTTGTCTGTCACCTCCCAACTGATCTGACGACATGAGTGACTTGACTCATTCCACCTATTTGATCTATGTGGAGCCGAAGTGGCGTTATTACACACACTCTTTCCTACAAATCATTAAATATCCTTCAAAATCTCGGTCATTCTGTGTGAAATTGAAGTTAACTATGAAGGATTTAAACAAACCTCCATTCTACGAGTTCGTTTCTGCCCTCCACAAAGAGATCGGTGATTGGGTAAGACCTACCTTTTTATTCCCACAAGCGCACCCTTGTCTCTGAATGTGGTTGCGCGAATCTCACGCTGTAAGGTGGAAATTGTAGCAGAAAGCTATGTTTTGTTCACTTGTCGACTTATTTATTATAAACGCACTTTCAAAGCTAGAATGTACTTCAATTCCCTGTCTTATTCGCTACGTGATTTCCATCTTGTTGGATCAGATAGGCAACTATTCTACTACTACGAATAGTGGGGTTGCCAAATTGTGATCAATCACTAGTCATTTATAACTCCTTAGACAAGTGAAATTGACTTCATTCATGATGCTTTCCGCGTAGAGGCGGGCCATGAAAATGACAAACTAATGAAACACAATTTGGGGAAGCACAGTGACGAATGGAAGTAGTAGGTCTGAACAGATTTTAATTTGAGCCAGCAATTGACTTGAATTACAGTCCTTCTTATTTCCAGCACTTCCTCCCACGAAGCACTTCTTCAAATAATTCTTAATGACGTCTTCACTGTTTATTAGTTGTAAGGCCATCACTCTAGACATTTATGATTCAATCAGCTGGCGATGAGTATTTTATTTCAGGTAGGAGGAGTATTCACTTGTTAACGCCTACCATGGACAAGGTTGTTGTTTTAATCAACTCATTCCTACCTTATGTCACTCTTGTATTCCAGTTGAAAATCTTCTGAAAGGGACGACAACGATGTTACTTCTTTAACCTTGGCGGATTCAGGTTTACACATTCCTCCGAAATCAGACGAACTTAAACTGATCGAGATTGAGAAAGTGCAGAGGAGCGCAAACTTACAATTTTAGAAGTGCATTCGTTTTCCTTGATGGATAAGGTGCAATCGAAGGCTCTCAAAACCTCATGAATTGGAGATGCAAAGCTAAAGAGACCCTAACCGCATACATAAAGCGGGGGAAGGATTAAGACAATTGAAATTATAAAACCTGCAAAACGGGTTGTATCTCATTACTTTATAAGAATCTTAGAGGGGCCTTATTTTGACGACACTGATTGAGCGTTACTTCGAATGTTGTTGAGAACTAAATAACTCCTCCAAACTTGAAGAATGTTGTTCATATAAAAGAGAAAAGGAGCAGGTATGATGGTAAATGTGTGAAGTGGTTAAGTCCAAAGAGAAAGAGGCGGCTATGTGACCAGTCAACTGAAATCAAGTCCAAATGGCAGAGTGCAACTCAAAGTGGATGCGATGTAAAACGAAGGAAATGCGATTAAGGTAAAGGAGAGCATGAAATACGGATCGAAGTGGAAGTGGGAAGCTGGATGAAGTCAATAAGTAGTTGGTTGAGTTTGTGGCAAGGGAAAATGATATGGCTCTGTCACTTGAGATCACGTTTCTCTATGCAGTTCACTGGGAGCAGAAGCGAATGGGCAACCTAATGCTGTTCCATCTGTGCTGTTCCTTATTTTAGTAATGAAAGGCAGAGAAGTTGAAGAAGTAGAGGGTCGTGGCCACAGGATACTGGAAATCTTCTAGGAAGTCAAAGTACTACACTGACGGTTCATAAACAACATCTTCATCGATTCGCGTGTAGCAAAAGTTGCATGCTGCTATTTTCATCAAGCCAACGGCTGATCAGTCACGTTGTTGGAGATGCGATGAGTACAATAAGGATGAGTTGGAATATAACTGCATACAAATACTCTACCGGTTCTGCAAGAAGTGGGACCATTTAGAAAATGTCCAAATGTGAATATCTGGAATGTTCCAATATCTGACAAGGTATAAAATGTTTCAAATTTGCCGTTGGCACAGAAGGACTGTATTTGTATACCTTAAACTGAATCGAATAAGAAAAGTATAAGTTTCATTTGTCAAGGTGATATTGTGCTTCTGCATATCGCAATAGTATCGCTGCTGCTGGCTTTGTATCAATGCGTCACCAAAGTTGGTATGATGTGACGAAATTCAAAATGAAGTGGGACGGTTATAGATAAAAGGAGAATGCCCGGCGGTCACTCGCTTTCGTGGCAACCGAAAACAAAATTTGGGCATTTATTGATAGGATGGTGCTGGGTTCACCCGGTGTTTATTAGAGTGAAATTTACGATGCTGCTTCGGGAAGGCAAGTTCTATTTCACATTTCTTCTTGATTGTCATCATTCCACTGGACGGTCTTAAAGAGTGGTGAAGAAAGAATTGTCCTCCCCTTCCAGGTGGTCGCCTCTGCAATACATGATTGAAGAAAGAAGGTAGAATGTTGTTGACAGCATTCCAGACACTGGGATCTTGGTCGTCGGTAGAGTGAGAAGGTACCAAGCGTCTCTCTGCTCTACGGAATTGCAGACGCGGTGGTCGGGTGATGGAGGAGGAGGAGTAGGTGAGAAGTGACAATGGTATCCCTTTGCACCGATGAATGAAGAACATGTCAGTATCTAATTTAGTGAAAGAAGTAACATTTTTTGTTTAATTAAAATACAAATACCCAAGTAGTTGCATAAAATTTTGCTGCTTTGTATATCAGCCGGACTTGAAGAGTGTGATTGACCATTTATCTCAGTGGATGTGTGCCGATGGAAATTGAATCAACGACTACTCACATGTAAATGTCTATGGTGGCCGATGAGCCACTAATCCACACTAATGCACGAACTCTTATCGACTTTGTTGAATGTGGAGCTCATGCTGATATGTGCATTGATACTTTTGAGTCCAAGGACACTTTGCCAACTTGAAGAAACTTCCCCGTGCAATTATTATTTACATTGCAAAAGTAAACTTAATACTGAAAACTGTTGACTGGACTACAGTTTGCCATTCATCTGGTAGACATTTAAAATGATCAGAACTTCTATCACTTGTCTCCAATTTATAAAAAACCTTTCATTTCGGTACAGATCAACTCAATTGAAGCATAATTCTGGAACTTTCGTTCGGCTGGAAATTTAAATACAAAACCAAACCAAAGATGCTGCGTGGAGAGGGTTTATTGACCACTTCCTTGTTTATGTGAGTCAAGGGCTTAGTCATTAAATACAAAACCACGCTAAGCTGCAGAGATCTTGATTGCTGATTGGTTGAGGAGATCTCTGCACACACATCCGCGTTTGGTCTTAACGCGACCGATTACATCGCCGCATCTCCCGGAAAGTTCTAGCACAGGTGACCCAATCAACCTTGTTAGTGTTGTGAACCCCACACCATCTTGAAATTCTAATTAATTATCAGACAAAAGGAACACCCAATTAATCAGGAGGTTATATCTTCATAAATTTGCGTTAATCCAAGCACTTTTACTTTCTTAATTTATTATGTTTGATGCAAAAATTCAAATTGAATCGCTGTAAATGAAATGGGTAAAATTCATGAAAATATTGCAATACTTCCACAACAAAACTGAGCTGAGACCGAAAATCTTCATCTCAAAATTGATATTTTCATATAAAGAAGTTATTTCTAAATTCTTAAAATAAAACAGAGAAGAATATCACAAATCTTGTTATTTCCTCTATCAAAAATGACATCAATATTCATAAAGTGGCAAAATTTAAACAAAGACACAACATAAGTTGTGGAAAGGAGGAGTTACTACTGATGTCATGGCACAAGCTTTGAGACAGGTACTACGTCAAAGATGCCCCCACCACTTAGCTGTCAAACACAAAAGCTGAGATGAACAAGATGCACCACTTCAGGCTGCTGAAGTGCCAGGTTCATTGTACCCAAAGTCGATGTGTGCCGAATACGTTTATTCTAGTTAGCAACAAATTAATAAATTCACTTAGTGAGTGAGAGCAAAGTGGAATGAACTTAAAAGTGACATCAAAGTTAAATTTGTGCTACTCAGAGCCACAGTTTTTTCTGCTGTTGATTAAGAGTGACTTCTCTGTTGCAGGGTGGTACAGTGCCTCGCCTTCAGAGAAAGCTGGCTTCAATCATGCGGGAACGCCTTACTACAAGTAAAGTTGCGTTTGGCAACACAGTTGTGAGTATTTGCAAAGCCGAATATTCCGTCTTGGGATTGAACTCGAACTGCCACACAGAATATGTTGTCCTAGTGGTTCTTTCAAAGTGAGTTTCTCGAGGCTCTCCGTTTTTCCATTAAATAGGGGGAATAATGAATGATATTATCTTCTGATCTTAGACAAAATCATATTCATCGGCGATTAGGAAGAGGGTAGAGATAACCCTTGGTCATGTAGAGTTGATTTGATGGATCCCTCGACGGGTAGACTGTCACCTCTTCTCAACATGTTAAATGCTATGAAGTGGCCAGCTTCCGTGACAACTGAAAACAAAATTTTTGTGTTTAGCGATGGGATGGTGTTGGACTCTCCGGGCATTTATTCCAGTGAAGTTTACGAGGCTGTTTCAGGAAGGCGAGTTCCTTTTCAATTTTCCTAAGCGTTATTTATCATACCACTGGGTGGTCTTTAAGAGAGAGTGAGATAGAAAGTTGTTGCCTCCTTCCAGATGGTCGCCTCTTCCGCTCATGATAGAAAAAAGAAGATTGTGTGCTGCTGTGAGCATAGCAAACTCCAGCGCATTGGTTATTGGTGGAATTGGAAGGAACCAAGTGGGTCTCCGCTCCACAGAGTTGCTGACACAGTTGGCGGGTGAAGGAGGAGGTGGAGGAGGCGAGAAGTGGCAATGGCGTCTCTTGTTTTCAATGAATGAAGAACATGGTGGTGATATTCTCGCTGCTTATTTCCAAGAGAGAGTCTACGTAGTTGGCTGTGAAGAGTACGTGGACGCGATGGAGATGCTAGACGTGGCAGCCGACGGTCAGTGGACCTCCTTGACCTCCAATGGTTGGTCTCTTTGCCAACCCCTTCGCGTTGGCTCAAAGACGAGTGTTGACAATCTATTATTTATAGCAGATTATTTAAATAAATTATTATTTAACTTCGCATCTTGTTTTAATGCTTGCCTTTTAAAGAAAAATCTATTTACATCGCTTTTATTTTATCTTGAATTGCGAAGATTATGATTCGTATTCTGTTTATTCGATTGAACTGGAAATCGACAGGAAGTAAGTTCGTGGGAGTCAAGCTCATATTCTCCTTCCATTCTCCTCTAGCCTATACATCTTTCTATCTTTATCATTCCACAGCGTCGGAACACCAAATTAGGGGAAATGAAGGAAATCTGGAAAGATAGTACTTACATGTTGTTGACGACGATTCTATTGAAATGATGAAATCACTGAAATAAACACAATCATCTCAAGTTCATGAACAGGGGCCTTTTGCAGAATGCTGATTTTCCGTTAATATTTTCAATAAATGTAAACAATTTATAGTAAATGCAAACTTAAATAAATGTTCGTGAGTTTTCTTTTCAACAAAGTGGCAATTTCATGTAGCCTTTGTTTATCTTAACCTGATGTCGCTCTGTCATTTGAATATGTTACATACGAAACACCGCGTGGTTGAGTTCGCTATGGGAGATTTCGGTGGATTGTTGTCGAGTTGGTTCAACGTGTGCTGTCGAATCCTCAGAGGGATTCATTCCACACGCCACGGTTAGCACAATTCTTTCTTTGATAATTTCAAGTTCGACTAAAAAGGGTAATCAGTTGGTCATTTCTTGTCATTTTAGTGGAAAATACTACATTTAGAGGGTAATTTGAAGAGATTGAATTCCCGAAAGCACTTTAAATAGGTATTTGAAAGTCGTGTTTTAAAAATGTGAGGCAAAGTGCGTCTTTTGAATGAATTGGTGGATGTGAGGATGATAGTGGGAATTCACGAACACGAATTCAATATTTTATGCATTTTCGTGGGAATTTTTTTCCAGTTCAACACCAAATATTTAAGTTTGCGATCGGAAATTTCGGTGGATGTTCTCAGAGTTGGTTCAACGTGCCCTGTGGAATTCGACAAACGTTTTTTGCCATTAAACAATGACACAGAGAAAATCGATTGTCAGGTGGTTTTGAATTAGCAGGAGGTCCCTTTCTCAACGATACCTTATTTTACAATATTCGACAACAAAATTAAATTTGTTGGAGTTGAGATAACAACCATCGGTTTGCGGCTAACAAATAACAACGACATTAACCGTCACCAACTCGTAGCTGTTTGAGTAAGAAGTGATAACAATTGTGGAGCAGAACACCAAAGTTGATTGGACCAAATGCATTCATGGAAGCCACAACGAGCTCGAAACGAGAGAAGGAAAGGGAGATAGAGGGGAGTGTGCTGAGGAAAAGAGGAGATGAGCAGGAAATCGATGGCTGCGTTTGGACATGACAGATGCAGTTATGCGTCACAGGGACATAAAGGATGGGATTCCAAATTGGTGAACGAAAAACCGAAGTACTGTCATAGAGTATGCGAATAAAAATGTAATTGTGGAAATGCATAGAGTCATCATTCAACTTACACGCACTTTGAATAGAGTCGCAGAATGGAATGATTTGTTGGCATAATTAATTAAGGATTTCTTATCAAATGATATTTATCAATCTGGATATTGGAGAAAATACCTCACTGTATGTTCCAAAATAGATACGTAAAGTGTAAGAGTGTCGAAAGCATGCCGAAATCAAACTCCTTATCAGTAACCAGGTTTGGTATTAGGGCCCGGAAGGGAATTTTCAAGACAATCTGGAACGACTTGAAAAATTCTCCACCTATTTCATTGGATGCTGAAAAGCAAATGATTAGCACTTCAACTTTCAACATTCAGATTGCTAAATTACTATAAGCACACATCGATGCAACAGAAACGGGACGAGGGCCTTTCGTAAGACATCCAAGGATGACTCCTTTGTCTTTTCAAAATTTACTCATTAATCGCATCCTCCAGAAAAGTATTTTGATTTTCTGTTCACAAAGCTCCAGTGATATCTTTATATTCCTAACACTCAAACCCAAGTCAGTCATGTCGGGACCAGTTATCAATTCTCCTCTTTTCTACAACTCTCCGTTTCATTCTAAAGTCCAGCCGGTCTCATAATCTCACGCACGTCCTTGTCCAAGTGTCTCATTTAAAACATCTTGTATTCCTACTGACACACCCTCGGAAACTCACGCCCGTCATGTTATCTGCTCAAACCCTTCACTCATATCTCCTCTCTCACTCTTCCCTCTCTCACTTTCCCGAATCATCATCGTCCTCTATTCAATGCACATTGGTAAGCACAATTGTTCGTGCTCTAATCTTTGGAACTGTCGTTTGCTGTAGTTAACTGCTGACCAGAGTCTTAGCTTCTGGTTTTGGCTTATTAGTTCCACAATTTGGTCACCCTACAATTTAGAACTCCCAAATTGGTGGTCTTACAAAGTTGAGAAATTCTCGTGCATGATAATTTGAAGAAGTGACGATTGAGTTCATTTTGATGAATTCATCATTTCAATAGAAGAGTCGTCAAAACACCATCAATGCTAACCGACAAGATTTCCTTCATTTTCCTAATTTACTGCGTTGTCGATAGGGAAGGAGATAGAGGGCCACCGCATTGAAGGAAGGGAATGGGGATTTACTCCGGCAAACCTAATTTCGAGTAGCTTCCAGTTCAATCGAATATAGGAAGTATTCCAGAAACACCTTGGGACTGGTGTAGTGACGAGGATAAGGCGGGTGCTTGAAGATTGAATTCCGTTTCTCTAAGCGAGTACCAGGACAATAGGCGCCAATGCTGAAGACGTTGGGAGAGCTGGCCAGGGTGGTGACTGAACACGTTCTTCGTCGAAGGATCCATTGAAGTCAGTTGCTAGTGAACCAGATTATGGTTTCAAAAATAAATTGCAATTCGAAGTAATTCCTAAACTTAAGGCAAATCCTCATGACTTTCCTTGAGCTTTCGGAAGATGTCAAATTAGAAGTGGGAAGTGACTGCTTAGAAATTAACAATGAAAACGAAATTCTGGACATTTTTATTAAATTTGCCAAATCCGACTTCCGATTATTTGCAGCCCCTCAAGTTTGGTCCCACAGTTATTCGTGATCAATGCTTTATTTCTTCCCCAATTTTGATTGTCTTTCTTGATATCAAATACGCGAACTTCGCCTGATTGACTTGTTCATTATTAAAAATGCGAAAGTGGAATCAAGAAGATTCACTCGTCATTGGATCTCTCCTCCATTTGTCCCATTACATTTGCTTGATAATTGAAAACGTGTTTGGAGAACTTCGTGGTCAATATTTGCCAGTCGAAAGCAGTTGCTTTCGCATTTTCTGAGTCCTGTTACATGAGAATTCAAATCCGACTTTCGAATTTGCTGTATTGCGTCTTCGATTGTTCAGCTAAGAGGTATTTCATTCGAATGCTCATGTTGGTGTTGTTTACAACCTAGCATCTCCCTTTCATGTATTCTTTTCAACACAGCGGACCTAACATGAAATATCGTCTGCTGGATTCAGGTTTCTTCCTGAAGCATCATGACAGGTTATGAAGATTGGTTTCAAATGTTTTTTTGAATTATTTTCGAATCAATAAATGCAAGTTTCCTTGCGACCCATTTCACCTGAATGCCATTCAGTACAAAACCTGCAAGTTGAGAGTGGTCTGGAGGATGGTTCATAAAATTTGCATTGACATTTGTTGAAATCGTTCGTGGATCATTTTAATAAAGATGGTGTCTTCCTTCAGGTTCTCGATTTTTTGTCAGCTTGAGAACGTATGTCGGTCATCCTCTAATCTCCTGGACATAGTCTCTTCTCTGAAATAGCTTGACAGATCTTCGAACTTTAGATCTACTGGTTTCTTAAGCGACATGGCAATTGTGAATCTCTTG
>CAADRB010000082.1:425631-438548 GCA_900708905.1 Hymenolepis diminuta
GTTCATCGCCACCAGAGGTGCACACACTCCAATCAGAACTTCGTTCTTTGTTGCATTGGCTGTTGACCAGACTTCACTCATATTTGTCTCCTCAATCCTAAAATATTTCACGAATCATTTTATCCTCTAAACAATGCCGACGATTTTGGCCTCTTCAATTCTCCACTCACCTGGCACACAAAAACTGTGTGCAAGCATCCACGAGGGCTTTGTTTTGGAGGTTGTGTGCCAGAAGATATAATCTGAGGGCGACTTCCGGTGATATATTTTCAATGCCGCCATATGCATATTCCACGGCAGCATTAACAACTCTATTGAAAGAATAAAGTTCAGCAAATTGTAATCAGCTCACTCAGTGGGAAACCTCGACAATTGGACGTGGACAATGTCATTGCCACTCAAATATTTCCCGAATGCAGGGTAACAGGCAGAAAGAACGTTGAGGTGTGCACCCACCTCCTCACCTTCCTTAGTCTAATTGGGAGGGTTAAAATTTATTCAATTTGCTGACTCACGTTAATGAAAATATCGAAGCGTTCTCGTCGTAAGCGCATTCCGCGGTAGCGTGAAAAGTACTCCGAATTTGTGTCTGGATTAACAATTTCAAGGTTATTCATTAGACTGCGTTTGATCTGTTGACGATTGTTTTGTGAATTGCGATATGCAAACTCTCCGTTTTTATACTTTGGTTCTGCTTGAAATGCACACAATTTTGCGAAGTGATTGGGTTTTGGCGACGAGGCACTGCACCACCCAGTGACTGAGAATTGACTGTCAATCAATAGCTGAAATTGTGGCTCTGAGTATCATGAGTTCAACCTTGAAATCACCTCAAAATTATTCAAGTTTACACTCACTTGCTAAGTTAATCTATTTATAGAAGGAACGATTCCCACCTCATACGCAGTATTTGTCAAAATACCAACCGAAATAGGCAGAGAATATGGTGGAGGAAGGAATAGAGAAATATCTTCTCCATTACGGGATACATAAAGAGGCAAGTTCCCACAATGCAGGCATACAAAGGCAACTTAACTGATGTTTCTTGAAATATTCTGCTAATTCACTTCGATTCCTGATTTCACTGTTTCATTTTCACAGAAAGCATCAATTTGCCTTCACTTTTGCTTAATTTGTTTAGTTCAGTTTGTCGGTGCGCTCCATTGAATTGGAAAGTAGCCGGAAAATAAGTTGGTGGGAGTCAATCCCGTAATCTCTCTTCTCTCAATCTGGTGGCCTTCTACCTCCTTCCTATCTTTCTCTTTCCTTACTGAAATAAACACAATCATCTCAACTTCACCAACAAGGGCGTTTTGCTGAATGCTGATAGTAAATCTTAACTTAAATAAATGTTTGTGAATTTTCTTTTCAATTCCATATGGCCTTTGTTTATCTTAGCTTGATGTCGCTCTGTCATTTGAATATACTACATATGAAACACCGTGTGGTTGGGTTTACCAGGGAAGATTTCGGTGGAATGCCTTCGTGTTGGTTCAACGTGAGTAGTCGAATCCTTAGCGGATTTGTTCCACACACCACGTTCAACACAACTCTTCTGTTTGATCATTTCAAGTTCGACTGAAAAGGGTAATCAGAGAGTCAAGGAGAAGGTGTCCGTTCATTTGCAGAATAATTGCATACTGAAGTGCAAAATGAGTCTAAATTGTTATCAGTATTAAAACGAAAAAGCAGACAAAGGGGATAAATTGACGTCTCTAATTGAGGTCACCAGTCACATCAAGTAGCAGTCGCAGATAGGAAAATTGGGATGGGGAAGGACACATTGGTAGAGGAATGGAAAGGGAATCAAGGAAAGGGAGGTGGAGTCACACAACAGGGCAGTTAATCTGTGAACAAGTTGAAGGGGTGGGAGAGAGAAATAGAGAGGGGAGCTTGCTGAGGAAAAGAGGAGATGAGGAGGAAGCGCAGGAGCTGGTAACTGACAGGCATGCCTTGTTATTGTATGGGAAACAACAGTTAGGGAACAAAGATAGCTTCATATGAGTCACTTAGGTAAGGACACGCCAGAACACGAGCGCAGATGTACATTTTAGATGACACAAGGGGACATGTCAAATGGGGTTATGAGTCACAGGGACATAGAAGACGGCACTCCAGCCTGGTGAACGAAAAATCAACAAATGTTTGCCGAAGTTATCAGCACAGGTTGAACCTACTCGATTGTCCTCACCTCCACCAACTCATTCAAAAAGCCAACTTTGTCTCACACTGATAAAGCAGGATTTTTCAATTTTCTATTTGAAGTGTTTTCGAGAATTTACTTTCACTTACTTTCACCGAATTAGCCTCGAAATGCATTAGTTGCCTAATCAAATGACGAAGGATGACCAACTGCTCTTTTGTACCAAAACCGAATGAATATTTATTAATAAAGGCAACAGGGACACATTTATTCAAGTTTAAACTTCTTATGATATGCAATTCACGCAAACCATTCACATCGCCAATGATTCGACAAAACACCAATCGATCACCTCTTTTCCATAAACCTTCTGATGAACACTTTTAATTCATTTCAGTATGAACATGTCATCTAAGCAAATACGGAGACATGGCTGGTCAGTCACCGAGTCACTGACAATGCTTTGTTAAATTGAATGCACAGAGGCAGGCAATTGTATTGGGATGCCTTGTAAGATACTGAAAGATACCTCACCTCCACTACTTGCAGAACTAACAGAGTATTTGTTTGCGCTTACATTCTGACTCGTCCTCATCATACTCATTGCATCTAATGCAACATGATTGGTTGGCTGGTACCTGAATGAAATGGTGAATGCCTCAACACTAACTCACTGCGGAAGGTGTGCAAGTATTTACAAGGAACATGAACATAAATGTTAATGGTTTTAGAAAAGGTGGGTGGGAATCTGCAGAAAGCAACTTCCACAAAATGGACGAATAGGTTAATGCGGGGCTCACTAAACCATTTAGATGCTTAATCCCTTCCATTGCATCAAGTTCCATTGGATAGAGAATTGATAGTTTATTAATAATTGTTCATAAAATTAGCCTAGTTGTTAAAATGTGCTAAATTGGGAGGTCGTTGACTGGCAGAATTTTGAAGTTGAAGGATGAATCCCTCTTCTCCGAAATATTTTATCTTACACCATCCCTAATCATCACCAAATTTGATTATCTTGTCTTCATAAGTAATCTCTGTAAGGCTTTAACCATTTCTGTGACCCAAGCTCCCCATAGACAAATATCGTGTGTCCTCAGCTGGCCTATGTCTCATCGACCCGGAAAAGGTAAACATACCTCGGACGATAGTAGCAGATACCGCCTAGTCAACCGCGCTTTTAACCAGTCCTGTCTGCACCGGCCCTTCCTTTCCCCACAATCGTCCCGACCAATTAAAGCACTCATACAATCATATTCTCATGCGTGTCCTCACCCGAAGTGTCGGTTATAAACAGTCTTTCATGAGACACACACACACACACACACCAGAGAACCTTAGCTCGTCCAACGCATCTTCCATAGCTCAATCTCTTCCTCTTGCAGTGTCAAAGATCCCCAGTACATTGTCAAGAATTTTGTCATGTACCATTAATTATAAATATCTCCTTTAAGTATTAAGCCAAATTAATCATGAAGTAAATAAACAATCCTGCAGTGGAAGTAATTAGGAATTGATTATTTGGGTGTGCCATTTTGCTAAATTTAAATTGACGTTAGACGTCAGTCATGTCTCGTTGTCGGTGTCCCGGCGTGATGACCGCCACCTGTGTTGATAGACCTCTGCTGGCTATAGCACTTTAAAAATGTGGTTTTGGCTAATAAAGTTATATTGCCATTTAATTTTCATTGAGGTGAAGCAACCGAAATGGGATAAGCAAAGTTTGCTAAGGGATGAAGGAAGGGATGCGTAAAAGTAGTATCGAAAGAGTTACTCCGCTAAATTTTCGAAATCGTGTTTGAAAACTACAAACTCCATTCACTGCTTTACATTCCACAATTCAACTGTCACAAATACTGATCATAAATCATGTCAACAGTTTCCAGTGCTAATTGACCGGATTTTTGTGGTGGTTAGTCTTGCCACTCCAGTTCATTTCTTCTTTCGAGGGCTTTCAGTTGAGAATTTGACATTACCTTACATAGTATGCAGCAGACAAAGCAAAGATAAAATTTTAGCTCTCATACCTTTGACTTAAACATCGATGCATCAAGGTTGTATGACTAACCACCAACTAAATGCGAATATCATGGACATGATCACAATCGGGCACTTAGGAGTCAATTTTTAAAATAAGAAATCAGAACATTACTAAGAGAATTACACTCGAACTTGACGAGTTGAATGCCTCCCTAATTCTAACGAAGCAAGGCTTCTGATGCCCTGATTGCATTGGATGCTTCTTCTAGACTGCTTTTCCGTATTCACCGTTTTGGACTCTCTTTGCTCCCCGCCTTGTAAAAAGATAATAGCGAAACTCTAATGACCAATGAATGTGGATGGACTTTCTTTTCTCAGTGAAAATATTGCCTTTGAATTAATAGGGTACACATTATATTAGTATGCTCTCAACAAGTGAATCAGGGGGGAGGGAGGGGAGGGACAACCACTCAAATAAATCAAGTGGTCAACAAGCTGTGAACATCACAAACAGCTTGAAAAAAACTGGAATCATAACAAGAAAATGACAGTTCGGAACATTAAGACGTAACTAAGTGAATTATGTCCTTATAAGAAAATGATTCCAGAATTCAATCAAAGTACGAATCTTGATGATCAGACCTCGGGAAACACTCTTCCTCACCTCCCGACTGTTGACTATTTAGACGCTATTTAATGACTCTTGTTTGTGAAAGCATTAATAACAATTACAGAAATAATAATGGAGTAGACGAGTATGGGGCGAGACTCGACAATTTAGACCACCACCACCAGCCTCGTAACTGGACGAGTTGGTGGATTTTGCAGGCAAAATCTGAATAGGCGAGTATAAACCACTAATCAAATTTCTCAACTGTTTTGATTAAAAACGGTTCAGGCAAACACGGAGACATGAATGTGATTTGTTAGCAGAATGAATTCAATCAATGGAAATCAAAAAATTCTTGGAGAATCCTTCAGCATGGCCAAATGTGATATTTAACATTGACAAACAACTATAAGGCAAATTTAGGAGCATTGCAAAATTAAAATATTCAACAATCTCATCTCTGTTGCGTCAAGATGGCATGGTGTCGGATATCACGTTAGATCAACCATTGGGAGGATAAATGAGTCGAAGTGACAAAATCTATCTTGTCACGTCTGCGGATATAAAATACGCTTCAGCGGAAGACTCTGATTCTATTCTGTGCAGTAAAATTCTGTCTTATCTTTGCCCATGTTTTAGAAGAACATCATTCATCCTCTTGAAATGCACAGTTAAACATGCAATATTTCACATTCGATTTTTTCGTTTTCCTTCTCATTTGATTGAATCATTATTCACATTGAAAGCACCTTAAAAAATACACGATGATCTCCGTCTGACTTGGGATCTCGAAACTCCGGAGATCCTGGTCAATCATATCCTCGATGCTGCAACATAAGCGTGTGAGTAGTAATGTTATGACGATTGGAATCGTTGATCATTGGAGACGAGGAAGAGTGATCCACCTTAAAAAATTATGTGAATTGTCATGTGCCAAAGTTCATTTGTAACCTCAGTTCTGCCTAAAGGGCGTATAAAATGTGGTGTGCAGTTTCTAGAAACAAATTGCATGGAAGATGTCTATGAGATAAGGCTTCAGACCTGGGACGCCACTGCACTGCAGGAAGTTGACCGTCCTTTCAGTACCTCTGTACCTATTTCAAAGAGTACTTTGTATCTCCAGAGCCACCTGAGTTCAACCATTCAAGCACGGAGGCTTCTTCCAGAGCATTATCTCTTCGACGTGATGACAAAATGGCCTCTATGGATACTGGGAAGAATCTTGGTATCGAGTCCGTAAAACCCGATGAATCTACCGAGAATGAAGAAGAGTAAGAGCTGGTAGGTGCAGAGCTTATGAATGTGGCAGGGGACAATGCTGAATCAGATCAATGGTAATTATCATTGCCATCAGCGAAATCAGGTTAGGGTCACCAATTTGTTGGAGAGAGTAAGTGAAAGTAAATTGCTGGAAAAACTTCAAATAGACATTTTAAAAGTTGATTTCTTAATGTGAAAGAAATCGCAGTTTTGCAATGAGAAATTTAGGTGGATTGTCTTCGAGTAGATTCAACCTGTGCTGACGAATTAGGCAAGCATTTGCTGCCATTAAATAATGAAGTAAACGGAATGCGTATCAGCTGAGTTGGCAATTTCAAGGTTGTTCATCGGTCCACGCTTGGTCCGCAGACGACAATTGAGTGATTTGCCACATGCAAACTTCACATCTTTAAACACCTCTTCTTCTTGAACAACGCTTAAATGTACAAAGAAGGTGATGCTGAACACCAGCCAACCACAGAAAAGCCATCGTCAATCAATGAAGGAATTTCTGCCTTTGAGTGGCACGGATTTAACCTTGATGTCACTCTCAAGTCATTTAACTCGCTCTCAATTACAGAGTGAATCTATTGATTTAGTAATAAAAATTGATAATACTTAATGACATAAAATGATACTTTATTGTTGGTGAAATAAGCACTCACCTCATTCGTAGAATTAGTCAAGATGAAACAGAACTGAAACAGAGGGTTAGGAGGAAGTAGGGATATAATAATGACTCTATAAGATGTAGGAGGCAGTGGTGTACAGGATATCATATTTCTATTCCCATCTGAGTTCGACCAACTTTTGACCACCTGATTTCAACCAACAAAGATGAGAATAGTGACCTTGAAAGCGAAATAGATAAAGGGCGGTTTTTTCAAATATGAAAAAAGCATGAAGTGAAAGTGAAATTCATACTGTGAGTAAAATAGAAGCGGGACTAAATAAATTCTCTAAAAACAGTGCACCCATCAACGAAATTCGACAATGTCATCACATTGTCGTCGTGGGAATCGTTCCTAATTCTTCCCAATCCTATCACTGAATCTTAAGCTGAATCAAATAAAAGTGCCACATTCAAATCTACTTAAATAAAATAAGTAAAATTCGGATTTATCTTCAGTAAATTAATTGCAAAATGTATCGTCTCTAATTGAAAACAATTGATATGCGTGCCTCATATATTCCTCTCGTTTTCGAGAGTAATTTATGATGACACCTGTACTTTATATTTCCCATTGCTTTTGCACACTCGCATCAAGAACTTTTTAGATTGCGAGTTTGGAGTACGTTAATTATGGTACTGGAGGTCCACCTCAGAGATAGCGCCTATCTAAAGCAAACGGGAGTTCCAAAGATTAGAGCACGAACAATTGTGCTTACCAATGTGCATTGAATAGAGGACGATGATGATTTCAGAATGTGGGAGAGTGAAGAGTGAGAGGGGAGATATGAGTGAAGGGTTTGAGCAGATAACATGACGGGCGTGAGTTTCCGAGGGTGTGTCAGTAGGAATACAAGATGTTTTAAATGAGACACTTGGAGAAGGACGTGCGTGAGATTATGAGACCGGCTGGACTTTAGAATGAAACGGAGAGTTGTAGAAAAGAGGAGAATTGATAACTGGTCCCGACATGACTGACTTGGATTTGAGTGTTAGGAATATAAAGATATCACTGCGGCTCTTTGAAAGAAAAACTAAAGTACTTTTCTAGAGAATATGATTAACGAGTAGATTTGGAAAAGCATTCTGAGATTGTGTCTGGGTTGACAATTTCAAGGCTACTTATAAGACTACGCCCGATCTGCAAACGACTAGTTTGTAACTTGCGATATGCAAATTCTCAATTTTAATCTTCAGTTTTGCTTCAAATGCGTGTAATATGTGTAATGTGAGAGCTTGTTGTAGGTGACACATTGCACCACCCAGCAGCAGAGAAAGCATCGGCAGTCAACGAAAGAAAATTGGCTTTTGAGTAGCACAAATTTGATCTTCATATTACCTTATAACTTTTCAAGTTTGCTTTCATTCACGAAGTGCATGTATTTGCATCAGATTACCTAAGGGTGTAATCAGTAGTCTCCTCCTTTTCCCAATTTCACTCAGCCCTGATAATAATTCCTCCTTAAGAGGTAAGTGATCTTTCAGTGTTTACCGTTTCACGCCGCGATCCGCCTGCCAACTTCAAGCCCCGATTTGGTTCGTGTTACTGGAAAGGACAAAATATCAAGTGGGAAATCCTTATGAAATTCATATTCGTTTAAAATGAATTACTTTGGCGAAGGGCCGGTTAGTCAAAATAACGCATTTGCTGAAGGGTGTGGCCTGTGGCTCATATTTCTCCGTTGTAAGCAGTCAATCACGTTAAAGAATTTTTTTTTGAAATGTAGATTGTGTCCTCACAATACGAAATGAAATATTTCAAGTCCATTGAAGACGGTTTGATTCGACTACAGCGAATCATGTATCTTGACATAGCAAAAGTGATGGTAAGGGGGATCCAAATAAATCACATGTTATTATTGAATCTGCTTGAAATATCTGAAATACTCTCAGCAAGATGCATTTCGATATTTAAAAAGTCAAGATTTGCTAAATTTGACATTATTCCAATAAGTCGCTCCTATTGAGGTGTCATATGATGATGTTTTAATTCGAAACGTCCATGTCCATGCAACAATTAGCCTCCACTTCCTGGAAGGAGGCAACAACTTCGAGTAGCACGAATTTAATTTTGAACTCACCTAGCATATACCGTGTCCGGACTAGGTGACGTTCAACCCAATGAGAGATCCATCGATTCAACTCTACTTGATCAGCGATCATCTCCACCCTCCTTCCTACCACCGATGAAAACAATTTTGTCTGACGTCAGACGACAAAATCAATCACCAGTTCTCTTATTTAATGGTAACCAAAGACTCAAGAGAGATTCGCTTTGAAATGAAAAACGCGTCAACATATTCTGTCGGGCAGTTTGAATTGAGTCTCAAAATCGAAACATTCCGCCCTGAAAATGCTTACGACTGTGTCACTGCTCTCAACATTATGTGAAGCAAGTCATTCCCGGGGAAGTAGGACAGTGTTTCCGTATTAAACGTCAAATGGACCTCCATTTCGTTGTATCCCACTTTTGTGCTTCCGATGATATGCAAACTCTCACTTTTAAAACTTCACTTCTGTTTAAAAGGCGTATAAGATATGCAGTGTAACTGTGTTTTGAAGGTGAGGCAAAACAGCACCAATCAACAGGGGAGAAACCGCCAATCGATTGTAGAAATTGTGACTTTAACTAGCACGAATTTAACTTTGACATCACCCAAAAATAATCACCTCAGTCTACTCCCACTTACTGTCTGAATCTGTCAATTGAAAGAAGAATATTCACCTCCTGAATTGAATTTGTCAAAATATTGTCCACAATAAGACAGAGGATGTGTTGGAGGAGCGAATGAAATTTTACCTCCCAAGAGACTGCGAAAATGAACCAGTTTCCATGATACAGGCGATTTAGCTTGTTCCACTTCCACTCCTCCTTCTTACCCTTCAGTGGTCTAACCATATGCAAAGTAATTGAGAAACTGGAAGAAAGAAGACACTTTTGAATACTCTCGCAAACAATTAAGTAGATGAGTTAAGGTTGCTTTGACACACGCCGTCGAGACCGTTTTACCTCACAGCAGGTAATTATACCAATCACTGTTCAAATGATCTGACCAATGAGGACAAGAAGGGGGAAGTGGGAATGAGCAAAGCAAAACTGACTGTATTGTGAGAACCTGCTTATTTACGTAACCTCTTATGGAGTTGATATTTCTCCACCCTTCTGACGCCATGACTCCTGCTTTATTTCTGTTATTATTTAGACAAATTCTCGTATGATGTGTGAATTGTTTCTTCTATAAACAGATTAAATTTGCAAATGAGTGCAAAATCTGAATGATTTTAAGGTGATTTCAAGGTTGAACTCATGAAAAACAAAGCCACAATTTCAACTATTGATTGACAGTGAATTCTCGGTTACTGGGTGATGCAGTGCTTCATCTTCAAAACCCAATCACTTTGCAACTAAATATTCTTTTTCTATTCAGTACTTTATCTTGAAATTTTCTGCCAATTCTTATTGCGTACATTGATAAAATTAATCAACTTTCCTCATTCACCGAAACGAATACAATCGTCACTTCTTCATCAACAAAGGCCTTTCTCAAAGTGCTGACTTCCTCCATTATTTATAATAATATTATATTTAAACTTGAATAAAAATGTGCGTGGGTGACATTTTTAACAAAATATCCTTTCTACTTTGCTTTGCCTTATCTCAACCTGATAGAAGCAGTTGGTCTTTGCATAGAAGAACAGTTGGTCATTCTTTGCCTATTGATTGGAAAAAGAGCACATTTCGGGGCAAAATCGGTTGGAGTAAGTGAGGGTAAATTCCTGGAACCACTTCAGAGAGACATTTGAAAAGTTTTGCTTTATCCATGTGAGACAAAATGGGCATTTTGAATGAGTTGGTCGATGTGAGGACAATCGTGGAATCCACCTACACGAATTCATTGGTTTTGAGCTATTTTGTAAGAATATTTTGCGATTAAAGCACCACCCCGTCAAGTAATTTTAATTAATGAAGTGAACGAAATGCGTATCAGTTTTGAATCTTGTCGTCCTTCCGCCAGAGACTAAATTTATTTCTTTTACAAAATGTCAACATTAACATGCAAATTTGATTTACTTCTCAGTCTTTTGGTTCGCTGCATTTGATCCGTTCATCAATGGTGACATGTTTTCAACTGTGGGCTTCAT
Organism: Hymenolepis diminuta; assembly: GCA_900708905.1. Classification (NCBI taxonomy): domain Eukaryota; kingdom Metazoa; phylum Platyhelminthes; class Cestoda; order Cyclophyllidea; family Hymenolepididae; genus Hymenolepis; species Hymenolepis diminuta. The sequence continues at coordinate 436,438 of CAADRB010000082.1, forward strand.
TGATGTTACTGAATTTTGTCTTCAGTGAATCGTGGATGTAGGCCCCTCCCGGAGTTTATTCGCGTGGAGTTAACGAGAGTGCTTCAGGAAGTTAGGTTTTTTGTTAGTTTTCCTCTCCGTAGGTAATCATAGTTTTGAGAGATCTTTCAGGGAGACAGATGGAGAGACTTGTTGCCTCCTTTCAGATGGTCATCTCTGCCACTCATTATAGAAAAAAGATATTGGCGTGCCGCCGTTAGCACCTCAGACCCTGGCGTCTTGGTCGTTGTTGGAAGGAGAAGGAGTTGAGTTATCAGGACATGAAGAGGTGGATTGACGATAAGGAATATTGGAATTTTCCCTACCACGTTCTAGGCACAACTATTTCTAATATTAAATTATCACTCATTACAGTCGTTGACCTCAAAATATTGATTTAATTTTGTGACTTATTGGTCGATTGACGCATTGCTAATTAACGGCTTTTTGTGTCCCTGACACATCCACATCTTTTATGACTAAATCGGCCTCGCTCTCTACTTTGCATATGGCTAGTCTCTCCATCCACTTCCTAACATAACTTCAAATGCAAAGATGCATTTTTTGTTAAGAGTTGGTATTTTCTAGTGGTTAAGTACTGATAATCAAAATCACTAACTAACCAACCGACGGGAACAGAACGCACCGACTCCAAAATCGTCCTAGTAACTTCAAAAGATGGAGCCTTTGACGTGGGCTGGGAAGAGAACCTTGACGAGACGGAGATGCTGGACGTGAATCATGGTTCGTATTTTGCCCAAAATGGGACGCTAGCCTTTCGTAATAATAAGGCTGGTATTGAGCATTTCTTCTTCTGGATCTGAGCAATTGTTACAGTGGTATACTTCAGTTTCAACATGACAAATGATCAAAGGAATCAGATCCAGGCACTAAGGGAGTCCTTATCTCGGCAAGTTCTCGATTCTAGATCGAATCAGTGCTATCGTGGAGTAGGAATTAAATGCAGTACCAACATTGTCAAAGCAGATAAAGAATAACTGAGATCACTAATCATCAAATATGAGTCATAATTGTTGAAAATCCTGGTTTTCATAAAGTGGAAAGAGATGGACATTGCAGTTCCTTGTCAATACGGAAGGTCTATCAATTGGAGCTGGTAGGTTTAAATATACCTGGAATTGGACCAAACAATGTCCCTCTCATTGCAGAGGAACGAAATGAGAATTTGATCTTAAGGATAAAAAACGAAGAAGCATTTGATAGACAAAGAACTGTCATTCATTATATCAGTGACCATTTGGATAGTTCAACGAATTCATTCACTTTCCGTTATCTAAGGCTGCTGGATGCGAGATGGAGTGGGAACGAGAGATCCCCGAGCAGTGAAGAAATAGTATGCTCCAATGAATGTGGATTGTTGGAGATTGGAGAAGAATTACTGGCGCTTGGGTCATTTAGTCGATTAGTTGAGAGTAAGAGAAGATGTGGAATGTAGAAGGAATGAATAGATTGAGTTTGTTAATGTTAATCTTCTGACTGATGTTATTCGTATCAATATGAGTCCTGTTTTGTCGGAGTCATAGATATCTCAGCGCTTTCAGCTTGAAGAAAGTGGGTATTGTACAGTAGAGTTGAAGAAGGGATTTTATTGCGAATTGGGTAAATTTTGACGTCGACGGTGAAAGAAGAAATGCAAAACAGAACTCGATCTTTGCATCATGGTCACCACTTCCCGATATATTCATCCCTTGTTCGGGAGTCCATTCATCTGCAGAAGAGAAAACGATGATAAGAAACAATTACGTTCTTCAGTAACGGAATAGGGTGTAGAGGGTCACCATTTTATAGCGGCAGATGGCTGACAGTAAATGAAGGAAGAAAAAGAACACCAAGGATTGCATGGACCAGGTTGTATTTGAACAAGCCTCAGTACAGAGTCTCAGGGGAGAATAGAGAATTGGAGGAGAAGGACTGAGCAACTGGAGATGTGTTTGACGAGGTAGGGTCCCGCTTGTGTGTGTTGATGCTGTATTGCGTTCTGTGTTTTGTGTGTTGTTCCAGTGTGGGCCTAATGGAGGGCTATTTATCATCGACACTTTGGGTGAGGACACGCATAAGGATATGGTTGCATG
>CAADRB010000083.1:0-74941 GCA_900708905.1 Hymenolepis diminuta
AGTCAATATCTTGAGCTTTGTCTACACCTTCCGTGCTCTAGCCAAATTCCATGAATCAGTGGCATTACTTGCTAGGCTATTAAATTTGCTATTGGTAATTTTTAAACTTGTTTTTACTTGTAGATGACAAGTCGTGCCTTGATAATGAGCACAAAGTAGTGCAGAAGCTGGTTTCTTTGAGCAATATTGAAAATGAAGTTACTTGCGATTTTAAACCTGGAAACCTTCTGAAGCTTTGGTTAAATTCCCTGGTGTGTTACTCATCTTTCATGATATTAAGATCTTCCAGACTGGTTGATTTACTTGAACGTCCGAGGGGTTAGCATCGATATCTCTTGTATCTTGCTATCTTCCCACGTAGATATGGAGTTAATCTCTCATTTGGAAAGAGGAGCAGTCACCCAAATATTTCTGAAGAAGTCTCTTTCTTTGGAGGAAATTGAAGACAATATATTTTCCAGATGAAACCTGTGGAACTTTTACTTTTGTTTTAGAAGAAGCCTCCGTCGTTAGTGATATTAACTGGTAAGTACCTCGTATTTGAAGGACTTTTTTATAATGTAAAGCTCCTCAAATTCTTTTTTTTATTTGGACTGATCTTGGAGAATGTACTCGTTACGCATACTCAGAATTACGTTTGGCATTTCATGCTCTAGTTCCTGTGCTACGTGCTTGTCTACTCAGGCGCTGTGACGTCTTATATGCAGTTTGACCTATTGCTGCTAAATTGTCAAGACGTCACGCCTCTATCGCTCATTGACGTATTAGTCCTACCTGCTTCATTTCTTTGTTTACCCTTGCAGACTTGGTCTCTCTTTGTCTTCTTTTTCAAATACTATGGAGCATCAGACAATCGCACACAGTGCACTAACATACAGCACACTCTTTTTCTAAGTCAGACCTAGTTAGTGCTGTTGGCCAATTCACGCCGTTTCGGTGTGTGTCGAACCAGTGATCTAGTACTGAACAGCCGAGCACGTTAACACAGGCATGTCCTGATTACAAGTTACTCTACAGTGCATTTAGGAACCTTTTTCAACGCTCACCTCGAGTAAAGAGATAGCGTCATTGGACCGCCCTGGTAACTCAAAATCTACATATCCCTTTATTAGGCAACCAAAAAAATGTGGTTGTGTGAGAGTGCACCAATGGTCATCTGTACACTAACCATCGCAATGCGTTATCTTTCAGTATATTATTTTCGTATTTAATTCCTTTAACTTATGGAAGACATTGAAGAATCGGAACATGAAATTGAAGTAGCTGCTATTCCTCGTGTGAAGTATGGTCTCATTGAAGGTATTGCCCTAGGCGAAGCATTGCTCCAATCTGTTCTATCAGCCTCGTCTAAGACGCATTCCACTTGGTGGATGTAGGCCACTATTCTGAATATCTTACTGCTCTTCAATTCTTCAGATATTTGTATCAGTAAAATTGGCTTTTGGAAATCTGGATGTTTTTTGAAGGGCATTTTCCTTTTATATCAATTAGTACTTTTATTTAATCGATAATACTCTTACTCTTATTGCCTATTAAATGCACTGCAATAGAATTCTGATTTTAGCATCCCTGTCTTCCCTTTACACCTATCCCTTCTATTACCTAGAATACTTTTATCATAACGCAACATACGAGTTTGTAGCGGATACCATACAAATAAGCCCTTGACTAAGTGTGGTTATCCACTAGTGTAAATGCTGAATGAGTAAGAGGATAGAAGATGTGATGGGGAGTGAATTCACTGATGTGGTACTGCACTGCTGGAGGTGATGTGAATTGAGCAGTAATTTTCCAGAAAGTTGTAGTGAGCATGGTGAGATCTAACTAGATAGCCTTGATAGCGCTGCAAACTACACAATTTGTAATATTTATCAGTCCAGCTGTTTTAGAATTTTGAGTCTTGAAATTGTTAAACTTCGTTTCAAGTGTAAGAATTGGGTAAGGAGATGTATTGAGATGAATTAGCAGTAGAGGAGAGAAGGTGAAAGTGTTGCATTTCCGTCTTGAAAATTAAAAAAAAGAATTATTTAGAAATTGATTGGTGATTTTTGTCGCTCCGTTGTATTGACTTTCAGTCAGGTCCGCAAATGCCCAATGAAAGTTCGGTCGGATTTTGCGGCTTTGATTTGTAGTGTTTTACTCTTATGCTCAGATTCATTGCTGAATTTTCAATGCTTCTTATTTTACCTTAATTTGATTAAGTAATTCCCAATTTAGAAGCCAGTGGATAAGAAATCGCAGAGAACGGACGTTTGCCTTGCCAAAATCAGCCTTAGAATTTAGCATATTTGTTTAGCTATCTAATAACTTTATTATGCTTAGACAGTATTTATTTAGGCTTTTTATTGTCCAGAATGCTCTATCTGTAGTATATATATATATATATATATATATATATAATAGCGAAAATAAATGCTCCACTTAACGTTGTGTGTCGACTTGTGTCTTGGAAACAAGGTAATGTCCTTAAATATGGTGTATGAATTACAGTAACAGTATTTCCTTAAACTGAAATAAATAAAATTTCAATTGCATTATGGAACTACAAATTTGGTTTTGTCAGATAATCGTAAGAAGATTTGTGTAATATTTTAAATCAGTGCAAACTTTACCTCGATTAATCTCCTAATAAATACTGGACTTAAACTGTAATCATTTGGAAGATATCTATGATATTAGCAATTAAAAAAAGTTAAAGTTCATTTTAAACGCATTTTAATTCCCGCTGCATTTTTAATTTTGTACGTTGATGTTTAGTTAATATTTAAATGAAATACGACTAAAATGAATTTCTTCACTTATAAATGGGAAAATTCTTTCATCATCCTAATCTTCCTTTAATTTTAATTACTATAATTACTGTATTGGAAAAATTTGTTGATATAAAAAAGCTAGTAATTTTGCGATAAGGGACAGTCTGTTAAAATTTCTGCATGATATTCGTCCACATCAACTGTTGATAATTTAAGATCATATCATTATGTTTATTTGGCATTCAAAACATTTTTAGCTCTCTTAGCTCTGGTATTTTTGTGTCATGGAACTGGCTTAATATCACATAAAATCATTCTGCTTCTCTAATTAGGGAAGAAAAATTGGAATCAAGCGGTAAGATCGGCCAGGATAATTGATCAAACGGTTAATAAATACTGAATATTGCGGAAAAAATGTATGTAATAATCATGAAATTTCAGTTTTGAAGCATGAACTGTCAATTTAGTAGATCCTGTACAACCTGAAATCAGAAAAATGAAGTGATTTTTGACATTTTGATCTGTCTCTTTGTCATTTATCGGGTTTACTTATAACGGATTTAAGATGCGCTCTCATGAGAATTGTACAGTGCTTTACCTAGCGATGAGTAATAATATAATATAAATTAATCAGGATCAAATTTATTTAGAAATCGGTTACCGTCATTGTGCATTTAGTCACTTTCATAATTATCTCCTAGTTCGCGGATTGAAAAAATTAAGACTAATTTTGATTGATGATTTTATTACTGAATGTAAATTGTAAGGATTGACTACAGTTTAAGCGCGGAACACCAAGAGCTGGATAGGACATGTGTATTGAACAAACCGCAATGAGTATTCAGGCGAGTAAGAGAGGGAGCTGAGATTCAGAAGAGAAAAGAGGGAAGTGTAGGATGAAAAGCGTGTTTGCGCGCGTGTTTTGTGAGTGATAATATAAAGACGCGATAACATGAGCGCAGACGCACTTTTAAATGAAACGAGGCCCTTCGAAAGGGGGAGGGGGAAAGCAACAAACACGTTTAGACGTGAAGGTTAAGGCTTTTGGGTCATGGGAACATAAAGACGTCACCGCGGCTTCGTGGTCGAAAAACCGAAGTATTTTCATGGGGAGTACGAATAAAGAGTAGTTCGTTCTCCTGTCCTCATCCATTTGTGATATCAACTCTGAACGGTAAAAGCATTTTATTAAGAAGTCCATCTACACTAGACAAAGTATAAGCAATACAGGTTCTTAGGAATTGCTTCCCAGAATTATTACATTATTCCAACAAAGTTTCATAATTTTTGTTTTGTATTTCATAATTTTTAAATGCCGTATTTGCCAATTAAGGTGAAATACGCTTATTATTGACCGTGTAGGAGAGTGAGTACAATTAAGGTATTAACTTTCTACGTTAAATCGTGTGAGTTTGCATCATCCTGCTTAGACAAATTAGTAATTGGCAGATGTACCAACAGTAAATTTCAGTGTATGCCAACTGATAGCTCTGTTAATTCGCCGATGGAAGTGGGGCCACTACCTAGTATTTTAAATTTCATTGGTTTCTTCTTTTAAGATTAGACGAATACGAACTGAATCATAAAATGTAGTCAGCAAAAATGCTCATGAAAATAAAACCTTCGCTCTTGAAATCTAGTATAATTTAGTTGTCATCTCAGATACTTAGGTGGCATAAACTTTTGTGACCAAGTATCACCTATCGCTTCCAAATTCGCTTCCTTGATTTGATAAATATTATTAAGTGAGCAATGTATCATCGTAATATTTAACAGACTCAATATTACCTACCTTCTAGCAGCGTTGAAAAGGAAATCAGCGAAATAATTAAAATTCGGTTGGTTAAACCTAATAATATTTACAGCATTATATTGATTTTTCAAATAGATGCCTTGACTGAGCCTGAGAAGCAAATCCTGTAAATGTATTTTAACAGCAAATAGGTGAATCTTTCACTAAATATATCAGTATATTGCTCCTGGCAAAATCTACCTAATTTTATTTCTATATTAGATAAAGTTTTACTGACACATATTCAGTAAGTTGAATTATTTTTGAAGTTCAATTAAGATAACTAGACTACATAACTAGCAATATATACATCCAGTTAGGATGGGAACTTTAATACTGATAAACATTACAATGGTCCAGAGCAATAAAGACTAACGTAAGCATATATGTTAGTACATCCACAAATAAATATTCTGGTACAAGGTTTTTTGCAACAACATAAGTCTTGCCTCAGAAAAATAATTTTATACATTTTAAATTGTTCATTTGTTTTTGTAGATCTACGAAGAACTAAAAGTCAGGCACAATGGTTAGTGCCATTACATTCTAAAAATTTGTTGAAGGAAATACTCATTTAGTAGAGAATGGAGAGCTATGATAGAGAATGTTATTGAATGGGTGATTGATTTTTTAATTCTTCTTTAATCAGCCCTGAAATGTGGCATTTTAATCATCGATGTATTTTACAAGCCTCAGAACATTTAGAAATTAGATTCTGAAATGTGGCGGTTTTAGTCTCCGTGTGTATTTTATATTTCAGATTGTTTACAAACTACCAGCTTATACTGTTAGCCAAATGACTTCCTTTGAATCCTTTGTCTAAACTCTGGCTTTGTATAGCATTCCTAATTAAATTGCCGATTAATTTTGGTAGAATACGAATTTCTATTTTGTGCATTATTACAATACACGTCCTTTAACCAGGTCAGTCACTGGATTTGAGAAACTCTTGCCAGGACACGTTTATTCTTATCAGTGATTTAGACAAGGATATTTTAATATCTAAAGGGTTCTTCCTACCCGTTCAATATCTACCGTACTTTAAATATAACTATTTTAAACTGTTAGTTACTTTATTTGTCTGTAGATATGGCAGTTATGCCTTATCTTTGTTCAGAATGCAAAATTGATAAAATGGACAATTCTTTCTACTAGGACTATCTTGATAAATTTATGTTAACTATCCAAATAACTTCCGTTCCTTTTCAACATCTCTAACATTAATGACAGATTGCATCCTCTGATAATTTTAGAGACAAGTTAAATTTTTCGTTAATTAGAAAATGGTGTATTTCTCAAATGCGATGGCCTTGTAAATAAGCAGTTCTAGAATCTTGACATAAGGAAAGAAATTTAAAAGAATTTCGCCTGTGATTAAGATGCAGCCCATAAATCAAATCACTTGGATATCGTAGGCTTAATTTTTTTAGTTGGTTTTCCGACGAAGTTACCAACAAGAAAAAAGCAAGGAAAAAGAGCAGTGACCGGTATCTAAACTGGGACTTTGTTTAGTATATCTTTAAGAGACGTGTAATGCCAGAAAAATTTCAAATTTTCAAGTTGGGTGATAATGCCAATGGTTCTCATTTCTAAAGTTACTGTAGATTTATCTCCAAACTCAATGTTAGTACCAATGAGCATAGATAAATCAAATAAGAAATCTTAAAATAACATTAAACCAAGAAATGCGACAAATTATAAGAAATTGCGAACTTAGAACTGTGACGCCAAAATTGGTAGCCTCCATAAAGAGTTTTATTATCTTTATCATTATCTAAATGCAAGATAGAATGCAGAAATCGTTTGCTAACAGGAACCGGTTCAAAGGTTAAAACACAAACAGATTTAAAATCCATTCATGGAGGCAATTTCGTAAGTAATTTAAGTAAATATTAATCCTGCAATGTAACGGAAAAAACACCGAATATCGATTTCTATGCATTTTAATATCCGAGATATATGAAATTCGAGAATCATTTTTTCGAACTGATAAACATTATTCAAGTCCGCAAGCCTTCTAATAAAGTTCTGAGCAACTTAAGGTACTGCGGACATAAACTAAATAATAAACGATTTTTAAATTACTATTTTGCTCTTCCAAGTTCTTATAATCGAATTACAGCTCCCATCGTCTGTAAATTTGCACTGTTAATAGTCTTATTTACAAATATCTAATAATTTTAAGCAATTTCCTACATGTTGTGTAGTGGATATTTATGATTGTATTGAACATGCACTAGTAAGAGATCAAATAAATTTGAAGTTAGCTCTAGGTTTAAATTTAAATAGAATTTAATCCTCATCCATAAGGCCTGGCGTTAACAGGTCATTAAATTCTATTCTGCGTAAATTATATTTTATTAGATCCAGTAGACGGAGATGAAGTTAGGTTATTTATTATTCACGAGGTAGATAAGAGTCTTTATCTAGTTCCCTTAAATAGTAGCTTGCAGTATCGTAATTTGTATCTGACTGGATAAAAGTAATGTTTCTCTGACCAGAATTCACTGGATTTAATAAATCTAGAAATATTGCCAATCTAAGAATGCGAAAGACATTGACCAAACGCATGTGAACAGTCCATATAAGGATCAAACACTAAGTAACTATCTTGAAGTCACTTAGATTAAAATAATAAAATTCGTTTTAGAGTAAAATCACACTCTTATTTATGATTTTGGTTCTTTTGTATTAAAAATTCTGCTGACATTCAGCTTTACAACAAGTAGGAAATAAAAACATTGTAAAATTAATGGTGTTAATATTTGTTTTCATTTAATTATTCTAAAGTTAAAGCTGCTTTACGAAATGAGGAAAATATTTTCTATGAGTATGACTTTTAAAACTAACTTTGCAAGTAAAAGTTGGAAAAGTTAGAATGTCGAAATGCAAAGAAGGTAATTATAGTAGCAATCCTCTCACGTCAGTGTGTTGAATTTTGAAAGCTATGCATTCTTTTGTAACATTTGTATCCAAGATACAATCGTTACTTAAATAGTTCCATGAAATGGCAGGTTTGTCTTCGTAAATAGAATATATTTAATTAGTACCTCCAGAATATACATATTTATCAGATCAACCTCTGCCTTAACGTAAAACTAAATTTCTTCCTTGGATTTTCTACCCGCCATTTACGACCACTAGAGGGAGCTATAAATAGTGTAGTTAAGTAATTCTTGAGAATACAGACATCAATTACTGTACACTAAAGCAATGCAAGAATGCTAGAGTAAGTGGGAAGTAAGAAGAGGAAGGAGAAACGCGGTAGTTTGCTATTACGGCAATTGCCTAAACGCCCTGCTCTTGGGCGTAACCCCTGATTAATCAGAATTTAATGGAATTACTGAGAAGTAGAGAGAGAGGTAGAGAATCAAATATCGGATGACAATTTGCGCGATGTACCTAGCGTAGTCTGATCATCGCAATGCAAGTGACTATTCATGTCTCTAACCGTACTTTGCCTCCGGCTCTCCATTCTCACTCGATTATCCATTCTTATATTGCGGCCATTTCATTCGGCTTCCTTTTTTCCCACCCCTACCAACTCTGATTACCTAAAAGATATTGTCTACTGAAGTAATATCTTCGCGCTTTTTACGTTTTGTTTATCAAAATGCTATTTAAGGAAAAAAATCTAAAACTATCTTAAATCTTTGAGAATTCATTTAATTTATAAATTTATTTTTAGAACTTAACGATTTAAAAGCCGATATTCTAACCAGAATAAGGGAAACACAAATCTTTGTTGTCATAGCGAGAACTTTTTACAGTTCAATTCAAATAAAATACAGCACTAAAAAATCTAAGGGTTAATCGTCGTTCCAAAAATAGCGTGAGGAAAACATAAAATAAAGTATCGAGTTCGTCGTGAGAAAATATTTAATACTTTTATAATTATGTTTTTCCCTTATTTATTTTCTCCTTATTTGTTATTTTTATCCACGTTAAAACAATTATTTTGACTATTTTTCGTGGTAGGAAAGAGTCTGAAGGTAAATCACAATAAAACAGTTCAATGTGAGTCGGAAAAAGCGAAAGAGTGAAAGTAGAAATTGAAGTCAGGGCATCAAGAGAATTTATTAGGCTATGCGTCTTTTACATTTTCGTTCAAAGCAAACTTCTTCAATTTCAGCATCTAAAATTGTGGATTTGTTCCCTTTTTTCTAGCTGATTTAATGTTTGCAGAGTCAAAATTTTATTGAAAAGTTTGTTAAAGGGTTTTAGAGATTATACTAAATCTCAAAAGTGTGATACTTTGAATGAATTACAGTTATGAAGATTTCAATTTAGCTAAAGATGAGAATCTTAGATACTTCGGTATCATAATCACAGTTTAGCCCTAACGTAGCAGTATGTCGTGTAACAAATGCTTAGGCTGAACATATATTATATTCTTTTTGATGTGATCATTTCTTTTTAATAAAATTTTTATCAAGAACACGATTTGGATAGCAGAATATATAGCCTTTAATGTGCTTTTTACTAATGGGCGGGATAATTGGAATTCAGGGATTTTTTTAACTAAAAAGTTAAATTTCGGGCGGAAATTTGTGCTTATTTTTAAGGATACTGCAAGGATTGTTGCTTAAAATTGAAAGCGATGGCTAAAATATGGTAACGGAAACTAGTTTTTATGAAAATTGCAAGTCGCTCGAATTTGGGCGTGGTGCTAAAATCATCATTTATTATAAATTTAAAATATTCTTTGATTAGAGTCGGTAAACAGTTAGTAATGGCTTCTCAAGCACCAAATAATGGAAATGCGTAATTTTATTTCGAATGCTAAGACTTACAAGGTTAGCTTAAACAGACATATTTTAATCTCTAGTTAATGAAAAAATCTCAGCTTTTTTGTAAAAGAAAATTTTGCTTTCCAAAAACTTTCTATTGATAATAAACTTGTAACTTGATTTTTTTATTTCATAGAAAAATTTCTTTAAAATAATAATTCCATATCAATTTTCCTTATTGCCTCTTTCCTTAATTAGAATCGTAACATGTAGTTAAAATGTGAACGGATTATATATTTTTGTGACTACATATAAAATAATGACCCTTTATTTACAATAAGTAATAGAAATGATTATTACTATTATTATTATTATCATTATTATTAGATGTTTAAAAAAACATCTAATCAGGCGGCACGGTGAAATTTCCCATTAAGGACTAGAAAGAGGGAAAAGTGAAGTCAGAACATATATAGACCCCAACAGATTCCGTTCTTTGCATTCTTTTAATACACATCTTCTGTCTTGGATACAGTCCGATTTTAAAATATTTTAAAGTTCAAATTTTAAAATCTGTCAACTTTTTCTCCCGCGAATTCATGTTTGCAGAATTCAGCTCTTAATGACTAGTTCATTAACTGCAACGGTTGGCCCGCAATTTCAGATGCATTTTGGTCTCATAGCTTCAATATTTTGACATTAACTTAAAAAAACTTTTTGCTTCTCAACAAATTAGCAAAAGTAGTGCAATGCTTTTGCAGAACAGAAGTATATAAATCTCAAATTTTTCTGTATTTGTATTGGTCAATGTAATTTTGCATATTATTTCGAGGCCACTGGATGAAATATTGTTTATAATGAGAGATAATGAAATTTTAATGAAAAATGCCCCGAGTTGTATTAATATCAGTAAACCACTCTACATTAAAGTAAAGTCTCCTTTTTAATGACAATGAATAAAATAAATAAATATGTATTGCCAAACCACTTCGAATTTACCGAAACAAAAAAAATAAACAAGAAATTTATAATTTTAAAATTGCAAAATTAAAGCATCTCAAAAGCAGTAAAAAAGGTGACGAATGAAATTACATTTGATTGCCTGGGAGATTAACTTATTATTCAAATTACTTGGTAATTAAATAATTTGCATGATAACTTGATTGAATATAAAGCAGTTGACATGAAAATGTACCATTGAAAGCATTATTAATATAGATAACAATTAGCAAAAACTAAACATTACTGTATTTCTGAAGGCGATTTGTAAATTCATCCACTTTTAAATTACTGCATTTAGTTCACTTGGTCTTGTTTTAAGGTTAGAAGATTTGAACTGACTGAGTTCGTACCTGTTGTGTTGAGTGCTTATTGGTAGTTTGATTAAATAGAATATTTGGTGACGCTAAGAGTAACTAGTAGTTTTGGTATACCATCTCTCACTTGAGTTCGTTCGGATCTGACTCTTTATAAGCATATATTGATTTTCGCGCATGTAAACACTGAATTTGTCATTGTCATCCCATGCGCCTTGCAAAGCTAAAACTGGCAAATTTTCAGGTATAAGCGTGCAGAGTCAAAATAGATCTTCAATCAAAACTGCAAAATTCGCATTCTCTGTGAGAAAGAAATGAATATGGAAAAGTGCAACTATTGAGATATAATACTTTGTTAAGTAAATTGTTTGTACTATTGCTGAATTTGAACTGTGTTTTTCCTTCTTCAAGTTGGGAATCACCTGTAGATCACAATACAAACAGTTCAAGCATATCAATTGGTCAACAGTCCGTGAATATCACGGACATATGCAGAATTTAAATAGGAAAAGTTGAATTTTGGACTTTCAGATATTGTAAAGGGAACTATTTTCATTGTTCACAATTCAATACTTCCAGACATAGACTACTGATATCTTGACTTTATAGTTTGCTCTCATGTGACCCTGTTTCATCCCTCACTAGATCATTTGCTATTTAACTTATCAAGATACTATCATACGTTTAAATTCTTCTTCACTATCGTGAATAATACAAAAAACACGCTTAAATGTGCCTTATATCAGAACAGGTTCACATCAATTTGCATTAGCTTTAGCCAAGGTAGCAGGAAATGGATTCTAAGCTTTGCGCAAATGTCAGCCTAATAAAGCGACTTAGGAATTCCGTTTACGTACACCGCAATCCATTAGTAAATTCCATCTTAGCAGACCTCCGACAGTGTATTTTAAAATTTTTTTATGTAATCTCTATTTAAGTCTTTCCGTTTAATCAACCAGTATATGTAGGCATTTTTGCAAAATAAAACGTTGCATTCAAAATTAAGGTAAGAATAATTCCGGTTTCCAACAAGTAAAATATGAAATATTAAAACTTCAAATTTTGTCTTATTTAAAAGTAATAGCATAATAGTACTTTTATTAAAAATATTATTAGACACCTTAAATATTGAGATCGCGTCAGAATAAAATCCTATTGATAATTTTATTAGAATATACGGCGAAGAACACATCGATTTTAGTATTCAGGTACGATCTTCTTATCGCTAGATGTAATGTAAAGTTAAGCAGCCAATTTGTTTATCTAACTCCTGGTTGAAATATTGCTAAATCAGACTCATGTGATTTAAGTTTCACGAATTCAGTATTCTTTCAAATCCACAATGTTTTATTAATTACTTCATCTGTTTAGAAATAATTTGGATTAATCAGAATGCATTTGATGCACTAAATTATATTCAGGCTTCTACCCGGTTACGTTTACTACTCTTTTCAAGCTGTCTTTTGTTTCTGTGTTTTAGTATATTTTTGAGCATTGGTTGATCAAAATAATTATAAATATAGCATCGGCAGACAAATTATAGTATAATCTGTATCAAAACAGATTCTATTTTTCCCCAAAACATACACAGATTTCCAATTTCCTATAACACTGGCCAAGGGCATCAGATCTTATAGGTATCCCATTAAAATTTCACACTGATTATCATCTCCAAATGTTACCTCCGAGTGCATATTAACAATAGTTTGAACAGTAATTTCCCAATTTTTCTCTTCTTAAATCCCACAATATTATAAATGCAAGCATAGGGCGTTTCGATTCAACAGAAAATATCTTGACTGTGAAGAAAAAGTATTTTGATAATAAAATTTTCAAATGACACGAACAAACACCTTTAGCTTTATGCATAAAAAAATTGTCAATCAAATAGGAGCTCTTTCAAGGGAAACATGCACTTGCTTATTCTGGTAATAGCTAATTGAATCGAATTTGTATGGGAATTTAGAATTTCATTTTCATAATTTAGTAATCAGTAGAAAAAATTAATTGTTATGATGTCAGCTTGAAAATATTTCATATTTCATTATAAAATATTATTTAATTATGATCAAACCCTTTTATTAATATTCCTTATCCTACTTGTTTTCCTTCGCTTTCCATTGGAATTTGCAATTTTAAAACAAGGATATTTTTGCGTATACAATTATTTATTCAAAATAATTATGTCAACATCATTTTAAAAGGAGACGTGGATAGTATTTTAAAATCCTGAGTTATTTGTCGATCTTACGATGTTACTAAGCAAAATTGGAATGCCAAAATGTCATGGTACACTAGATGTTATAATTTATATTTTTCCGGTAGAGCGAAAACATCTATTCTTTTGATATTAGAGGCCTGCGCATATTCTTTGTAAAAAAATAATGAAGTATATATTTTATGTAAGATTTCAAGTATTATGAGAAACACAATTCCTTCCATCAACATTTCTCTCTTAAAGTTGTCAATAAAAATATTATATATAAGAAAATGATATTTTTCCCAAAATAATTCTTATATAAGATTCTTTATTTTCCACATTTAATTTCTGCTTCTTTAAATTCTCTTTTATTCGAATGAATTTATTTACATTACGGTTGTAAATGGCGCAGAATATAAATCGACCTGTCGATACGAAAACCTGCGTCTTGTGTTGGAATAGTGGTTTGAGTCGTTTTGTATTGTAGTGTTGTCGGGTCGTGTTTGTAATTAGTGCAATGTCTCAGGGAATCTAAGAGTCGGTTACGGTATCCTACAGAGAAGGGAAGATTACAACAGGAGCGTTATTTTAATATTCATTTATGGGACTTTTAAAGATGACTGGAAGCAAAAATTAAGAAGGATTTGAAATTTCATTTCATGTTTTACCAGTTTTGCTGTTTTGAAGCCTTATAACTTGATCGTCTTTGTGATAAAATAATTTAAAATTCTTAAATTTCAACGTTTACTAAAGATAGTGTTGTCAACACTTGAATCGGGGAGGGTAAAGGTGTCTTGGAAATGCTCTTGTGATAATCGTGCAACACTTATCTATCCTATTAATCGGAATTTACCAGTGCGGTTGGATATAGATCAGTGAGCATCGCGATGTACCAAAATCCCGACTGAAAGTTTTTTATGTTTCAATGGCTTAGTAATTTCTTTATAACCCCGGTAGATTAATTCTCTAAAATAAAGTCACATAATTTTTTAAATGTCATCCATACACTGCTTTACTTTTGATTTATTCAACACTGTAGGTACACGAAAAAAACTATTTAAATTCCCTTTATAAACCAGTATTAGTTTGCGTAAATTAATTTTTAAGTAAAATGAATCGTTTCCATTGATTTAAGTACCCTGCATAACTATGAATGACACGTGATCAAAATAATCAAGAGGTATAATAACAAAGCTGTAAGTTGGTCAAAATATTCTGTTATACTTAAAAGCGACCGTGAAAGTAAAAGGTAAAATTCGAAGACGTAAGATCATAAAACAGAGGAGTACATGTTATAAAATTTCTGTGATAATATTTTTGATTAGAGTCAGACATTTAAGTCTGTTTGAAGGAAAATTACGCTGAATTCCAACTTTTAATATCTATCATTCGTATTTTTAGAGTTAAAATTTCTTTAATAGCAGTTAAATTATTAGCTATGCTTAACTTGAGTAGGGTGAAGATATTCTGGAGTCAATTTTATGAGCAGCTAGCATATCATTACTCCTCTTTTTGACTAGAATGAGACAGCACGGCTGTCCACCATGAAATAGGTGACCTCTGACTTCACAGAGCTGCTTTGCCCACTGGGTCACTATCTTAGAAGTATTTTATTAGCCAGTTTTTCTTCGTCTGATACTGAAATGAGGCGCTCGTCTAGCACTTCATTCATTTGCAGATCTGCAGAGCATTACATGATTTAGGCTCAAATACGTGCTGTTAAAAGCTGATTTTGATATTTCATTTCGTACTTAATTTTTGTGCTGTATACATACAATTCACAAATCTGGCTTAATCCTGCTAAAGTTAAGTTAGTTCCAGTCTAATAGCATTCAACTTATTTATCCATTCAAAGATAATGAAATCCTCTGTTTTTTCTAGTTTATAATCGGATGTTTCAACAGTTAGAATTTATATTCCTTTGTCTAAGAAAGAATATTCATAATTAAATTTCTGTTGGTGGTAGCAGTATATTTTCAAATATCTTTCAAATGAAAAGTCTTCACATGGGTACTTTAATCTGATCCAGGCACGAGCTAGTAGCTATAAAATATGCCACATATTTAATCAAAACTGATGTAATTCAGAATCTGTAAAATGCTAATTGAATTAATAATAACAATTTTCATCATGTTATCTGCAAAATAATCTTTATGTATGATTAATTAAATTTATAATACGTTTCCATAGTAAAAAATGTTTTTAAATAGCTTGAATGCACTTACATTTTATACCAGTTTTATGGATTGATTAATTAAAGTTTTTATGATAAAATATCATCAGATATCACTGAACGAGATCAAATTTTGCTACATCTCTTTACAATGCTTAACGTTAAGGTTTATTTTTGTACATTATGCAAAGGTTTCACTGGTTTATCCTGACTAATATTCAAAAGCGAAACATGAAAGAGAATGAACACAAGTCTTTGTCATTGAATTTGATCAGAGTGTCAGTAAATTATTCGATATCAGAAAGTGGTAGCAAGATAATATGTTTATATAAAGATATAATCTGTTAATATGCTGATGTGAACTATTTTGAATAATTAACAAAGTAGAATTGGTCTGTAAATTAGAGAACCTTGGAAAAATTTTAGTTTGTGCCAAATCGACACCTGATATAATTTGAAAAATCAGCTGTTTTGGACGCTTTCAAATGTGACAATTCAAAGTTTTATATATTACTGCCTTAATCCGCGGTATTGTGTAACAAAATTGTTAAATTACAAGTTCATATGCACTACTTAGATGCTCACCGATAACTTCGCAACAACTGTCTAGTCTCTGCCAATTAATTCCTTACTTCCTTAAATTTCTTTTAACTTCCTTAAAATATTCAAATTCAATTTACCCGAAATGTATCAGTTCAATAATTTGATTGATAACTCCACCTTTTTGGCAACACATTTATTTATTATTTTATATTATTTGAACTATTTTATTCAACTAAAATCTTGACTATAGGGGGAAAGTATACATGAAGTTTATTAATAAACCATGTACTCTGCAAATATAATATTACTCTGAAAAAAGGAAACCAATGTTGAAATTTGAAGATTTCAAAATGAGAAGAAAAAATAAACATAAAGGGCGGAAACCAAAATTCTACTTGTGGTTCTCTTTCGATGCCATGTCTTTCTTCCAATGCTCGATCTCTAATAGAACTGCTTTAAAGTTTCTTATATTCAGATATTTTCTAAGTACAAAATATTTTATTTTTTCCCCTTTGCTGAGTGTAATACATAAATAATTCACCCACTCTTCTAATATTTCCCATACTTATTGGCAGAAAGTGTATAGCACTTTTGTGCTTAACTTAAAGTTTTTTTTTGTCAAAATTCGTGTTTTATTACACGACTTCAAAAGAAATAAATTTTTACCAATAAATCATCAAAGTTTGATATTTTTTCTGAATTTTCAAGTTTTTATGAATTTATTCACTTATTTTGATAGATATATGGGGCAGTTAAAGGCAAGAAAAGTCAAGAATAAAATTTCCTTTAAAATAACAATTTAATAATATCCCATTAATTGAAACACATGCGGTTGTAGGTTGTAGAAAAGAAAGCATGTTGCGGGTGTTAGTTTCTTTCACTGAACTGTTCTAACCCGATGCATGTCGACACAATAATATGTTTAATATTTGTTCGAAATTCAGAGATTCCCATGTAGGCACAATTTTTAATTCGCACTTTTGTGGTCGGACAAATATTGTTTCATTCTCACAGAATCTACTTTTAAAGACTCATAAATGGTACTTCTACTAAATGGGTGAAAGTTGAAAGTTGATTCAGTTTCAGTCGACTAATTAAATATATATTCTTGCATTTATAAACAGAAAATATTTAAGTACAAGGTAGAATAGAGGAAGAATCGCATTTTTGTCTTCCAATATGTTGATCTAGAGCAGAGTACAGAAGAATCATTATTTATTTTTACAAACCATACCATGCATCCCATTTCTAGGATGCATTTAATAAAAAAAGAGGTATAATTAACTGATTATTGCAGTAAGCAGGAGATTTAATCGACAGTGATTGGCTTTGAGCATAGATTATGTACAGCGTCAATAAATGACAGAAACCATTGATTATTGTTAGAGTGGAATGAATAGTCGGGAGGCTACGGGAGGTGCGGGAACATGGGGAAAATTTTGTAGTTGTCATCACATAAATGACTAGCAGCTTATCCTTTTACCAATTTTATTTTCCTATTCATGATTTATCTAAATTTACTGAATTCGAGTTGCCATTTATTTGATAATACTATGAGCAAATGAAAGCGCCTATTTTCAAACTTCATATGATAATAGTATATTAATTTGAATCAAGGAAAAGTTAAAAAAGATAACAAATAAAATTTACAGTACGATATATGGCGAAAATATTTTTAAAGAGAGAATTTTGCTTTATTTTGTATACCAAATTTGCTTTTTCATTTTAATTCAATCAGTATTCTAAAATTAATAATAATAAAACATAACCTTGTTTCTTAAAAATAAGTAGAAAAATTAATTTTTATTGCTAAAATGTAAAAAAAACTTTACAAATTTAAAAGATGTATGTTAAAAATCTACCGTAGATATGAAGCCCTTTAAAATGGCATCTTTGAATCACACTTAATGAAGCCTTTTACTAAATCAAAAGATCTTACAGTCTATTCTAATTGATCTCCCCATTTTCAAACTGGTGGAAAAAAATAAAACTGACATTTTATTGTTAATTTAGGAATTTAAAAGTACGTTGAAAGGAGTGAAAGTACCAAAATTGTAACGAAAATGAGGATGCAAATTAGTGAAACAATTTGGACGCTAAATTTTGATGAAATTTGAATGGGATTTTCTAGATTCCTGAAGTCATAATCTTTGGAAAATCAGTCCCAAAACAAAATAATTCATATTAGTAATAAAAATCAGTATAGTTTAAAGGTAACTAAAGAGGACAACAGATATTGGGGCAAATTAGACATTCAACTTCAAGAATCTTGATATGATAATTTGAAGCAAAGCGATTATTCCACTATCGCCAACATGAGTCAACTTAACTCAGTCTGTAGATTTCATGCATGGAAACTTTTACCAAGTCCGGGAATACATTTATGCGCTGTTGTTCTCAAATCTAGATGCAAAACGTGTGCTTATGGAATAGAAATAATGAGGAATAATACAGTAATTTTTCTCTTTAGAAAAGGGGTTTGCAAAGTTTTATAGCGCATCATATGTTCGCAGTCACGATTTTATTTTACACAAGGAAAGTAAATATCTGATAAGGTATAAAATTATGATAGATACATCCGTATTTTGCATGGCAGCTGTAATCAAAGTGAACATAAAAATGGAGGCAAAGTCGGCAGTTTTATATAGACTTTTCTAAGGAGCAACCTTAACTACGTCCTTTACTGTTTTAGTTTATGCCCAGCAGAACGGTCCAAAATATTCTGTTTTGTATATAAATGTTATTTTGGCCGCATTCTCTTTATTTCGGAAGGCTGATTGTATTCTTTCAGTCGATTTGTTATCGTACTTTTGATTCTTACACGAAAATCTATTGATAAATTTATTTATTGCGTGGTGTCCAATAGAAAAGTAAATATTTATATCCTCACTTATAATTTTCATTCGAACTCTAATTCAAAATTTAAAAACTCTTGTCCTTTCCCAAATGAAATTTTGTTATTATTTTCACCCTGTGTTGCCATTCGCAAATTTGCTCGTCCCATTGATTTGTGCTTGCCTGTATGTGTGCAAAAATGAACAGAGGTGGCAGAACCGTTTGCTGATAAACCAATTGTTTATCATGTTTAAGATATCCCGAACATGAACTCATAAAGGAACCAGGAAATCTAAACATAAAATTAAAATGTTAGAACTTTAGGACATTTCAAGTTGAAATGTTTCCATCGAAATTCGTCCAGAATTTAACAAATAGGACTTTGATTTCTGACATTATAATCCGCTCCCACTCTTATATCTCTTATTAAACGAATAACTGCTTTCCAAGTTTGTGTACTTTAATATGCGTACACTTACTTTGTATACTTTTAAATATGTGCATATATATATTATTTATGCAGATTTTATCTAATGTTTCAGGCTTGCTTTAGTGTTCCCTCAACGTTGTTTTAATAAATTGAATATTCTTAAAATAAGAACAAAATGTATGTACATTTTGTAACATTTTGCTGTTAAAAATTTATCTAGCGGCAAACTATTAAGAGCGTTATTCTGTCACAAAATGAGCATTTGTTCCAAAATCCACCCCGCTTCCCGCTCTCCTTATATGTGAAAGCTTCAAACAAAAACGTGGGAATAACTTGCACTGAATATTTATTTCACTGCTCTAAATTATAAAATTAATTAATTATATGTTTGCCCTCTTTTCAACTCTCGCATGTCAGGAATGAGGAAGAGTTGCTGTCACTTTCATTCACTCAAGATTTCCTTCCCTTTTTATTATGAAAGTGCTATAAAGACTTAAAAAGCAATTTCTGCTCGGAGATGATTACTGACTTGTACACAGTTACTGATTATAATAAGTTTTACTTATTTCAAAATATAAATAGTTGAATAACTTCATCTCAGTATGCCGATCCGGTAACAATATTCTTGAAATAATTTAATTTTATGATATTTAGTAATAATGTTTCTTAAAGGAACTAATGTCATTGAAGAATTTCAGAGATAAGAGCGAAGTGTACAGAAAAGCTCTTTTTCAAATATTCATTTGCTCATATTTCATCAACATTTTAGCAATTATTAACTTCAACATATCCGAAATTTCCTCGGTCAAATATTTCTCAAATAAAACTTTCATTTTTACTGAGCGCAATAAAACAAGGGGAATAAGATTTATTCTATTATAGCATAATCGAATACTTGGTCTGAGAAAAAACTGCCTTGGCAATATTGAAATTTAATTCCAACTTTAGTTATAAAACTATTTGATGTGCCGTACTTTTGAGACTTGAATTATATCAAAATTTTATAATCTAATAAATCGTGAAATTTTATAATTGAAGAAATTACTTGTAGTTTGTTTGAGCAGAATTGAGGGGTATGAAGCGAGCCCATTTATTTAATGATCCTATAGAGTGTACGGGTGGCCAATCAAATACGTAGATTTATAGAGAGCTCTACTTGACCTTGTGATTATCTCTTAAATTAGTTTTCAGCACTGATTTAGTTTAAAAGGTTATATTCTTGAAAAAATTTGCCCTTCACTTTGTTAAACAACCTTCAATTTGGAATAATTACTTGAAATTACACATCCAGCAACGCAAAAAATAGGAAGGGTGATTAAATGAACCATTCATTCTTTACAAGCTTACCGTAACTGATATGAAAGCAAACCTCAACACCTTTTATAAGTACTCAATCTTTTGTTCCGAATAATTCTTCACGTCCATGGAAGACAAAATTTCAAGGTCACAGGCGTTACGAAAAACATTAAAAATAAAGTTTTTGGATTTCTTTTCCTAAATGGAAGTCGAAAACAAAAATAACTTCTTTAAACAGTAAACATGAGCATAAAGTGCACAGAAATATCTTAGCTACTTTCATAAAAAAATATTTGCTGTTATTTTTTGACAAGCGTGACCATTAATTTATTTCCATTCTTCTGTTTTAATCCTAAAAGTTGGGAAGAATGTAGATATAATAATATAATATTGTCTTTCTTGGGAAAGGACGGATTACGCTTTCTTCCGTAATCCATAAGCAAAATATATGTCAAATTGGGAGAATAAAGCTTGAAATGCAAAACCACTTTATCATCGCAAAAATAGAGTTTGACAAACTCTGTAAAATCTAAATACGCATTAGATAAAAAGGAATTAAGACAGCACAAATACATTTAGAAATCGCATTAATGTGTGTGTATATATATGTGCATTGAAACTTCTCTTTCGGCTGCGATAAATCAAGACGAATTAAAACTTCCTTTCTTTGAGAAAGCAACAATTTTCTCCAAAGTAACTCCTGTGTTGACTAATAGGAAAAAGTGGCAAAAAAGTGATAAAATTTTGGTATTTTCTTCCAAAAGGTATAAAACCTCGTGATATCAAAGTCCAATATTGCAAAACAACTGATCACAAACAGATCAATTAGCACCGTGAACTGGAATTTACTCAAATCTAGAGGATGACTTATGAAAAACGAATTTTGGTACTTGAAATACTTGTTAATTAGGCATCATATAACCCGATTATAAGATTTGAATAAAGCAAAACTCCGGAATACCTCGACTTTACACTCAATATTTTTTCGATTCCAACTCCCATTTATTATTTATTTAAATACTTGATGCCTTAAGTCATACAAAGTCCTCCATGCAAATGATAAACCTATATCATTTCACGTGGCTCAGACTAATATTTTTCTTAACGCATTAGGTAAATAGCACAAACCAAAAACTATAACTCAATACATATTTTGTATTACTATGAGATATAACAGCACTTGATATCCGCATTTCTTACTTTAGCATTGTACATTTAATAAAGTAGGAAGCTTTATCAACTGGTATTTAATTGAATGAGAATAAATATTTTTTTAAAACTTAAGTTTAATGCTTTAGCTCAAATTGTTTCTTATTCTAGTGAAATTTTCTCGGTTGTTAAAGTTCTTAAAACGGAAGTAAGACAATATACTGACATAAATACAATCAAATTCAGCTTAAAATATCCTTTGAAGTATAAGTATGTGGATGTATTTTTTATTTAATATGTTGGTGGAAATTATAATTTTATATAGGAATGCTTTTAACGTAATCAGACACTTTATATACTGAGATTTTAATAAAAATTGTGAGCATAACTAATGGCCTAAAAGCAAAATGGAAACACCTTTCATTCATAATGATTCTAAATGAATAATGAAAAGTAAATTAGTTAATGCGATCTTGTTTAAATTTGCTTATAAAACGAAGAACTGTGGACATTAATATCTTTTTTTTCTGAGGGAAAACAGACAACCAAGGATCCCCAAATATACCCAATTAAAGCCTTCAAAAATTAATTCTGCCGCTAACAATTTTTTAATTCAACCTTGTTTATACGCCTGACTGAGATTTAATAAATACATCAAACACCCAATTCTTCTTTTTTTAACTGCTTCGGGAAACAAATGCCTTTAGTTAATATTGAAAAAAATAAAATTTAGATAACGTATTATTAAAATTTGTGGCAATAAAATTATCAGAATGAGATTGTTTAAGTTTGATAGCTGTTTATAGGATTATGAATAACTGTGTGCGAAGATCAAGTCCTCATTAAAGTTTCTTTCATTTAGTATAAATAATGAAATTATGTTTTAGAACTCCTTAAAGCAGGAAAAAATTTAACTATTATTAAATATTAGCAAGAAAATTGACCGCATAATATGCACTTTGCTAGTAGACGAATGATTTGTTCATTGGAAATTGAGACATTTACCGATTCAAAGAGCCGAGCATTTTCATGATCAGATACTTTTAAGTATTTTAATGAGAATTACCCCGTATTTGTCTTCAAATACTATGGTAAAGTTTTAAACTGCGGAACATTACATAATATCGCTTGCATTCTCAACTATTGAAGGAAAAAATAAGTTGTGATAAGGTCTCTACTTCTTGATTAAATAATGGTAGACGAGCGTTTCCTGTAATCTAGGAAATGACTCGTGAAATTTGAATTTTCGAACGTGAATAATCCATTTAGCAAATATTGTAAAACTTCACTCCAAAGGTTAATTGGAATTAAGACTCTTTGATACCTTGATGTCGCTCTCTGTCTCTTTTTGATCCCTTCTCTTTATTGTTCATTGAATTGTTATTTCACGCAATTAGAATTCATTAGAATTTTTATTCTATAATAGACAATAATATTAACAACTGTAAATGATCATAGGTATTTGTAGACCTAGAAATGAGAATGGTTTTGAATGCTATTTTTTTGTAAAACAAGACTTGTACGACCTAATAATTGTAGAAAGTCTAGTTTCTGCCACTACTACATTGACATCGATGGACTACAATTAATTCAGATCCAAAGAGATAAGACAGAATACAGTCACCGCAAGTAGTCTTTTTAATTAAACAAAGGTTTTATATGGGAACACAAGTTGTCTTCATGTTATAGTGGATTAAAGATCAAAACATCACCAGACTAACAAATGGTTTGTGTCAGGAACAATTCACAAATTGTGTTCATATACTGGTAAAAATGATGAGCAACATCGAAACAACCTCCAGAGATCAGCAAAATGACAACTCTGTGACTTTGAGCACTACTTGCCGGTTTCCTATCAAATATATTCATGAAGTAGTTGATTAACACAACCACGAAAGAGAAACTATACAACTTTCATCACTTTTTTAAATTAATTACTTAACATATTTATTTTGTCATGTTCTTAATTTAAATAAAAATATTTTACTGGATCTGACAAAACTTTCTGACTAACATGACTGAGTTTGAGAAGACTGATATAAACATAATGATAAAAGGAGGCAAAATAAATGCAAAATGTTGCTGGTTTTTAAAAAGTGAATAATGTTTGGATACTTTAAAATCACTAGCATTTGTAAGTAATATCTGTGGTTATTAATCTTATGTTATTAAATCAGGAATACTCAATTTAAGCTAAATCCAACTGGTGGTTTTACAATAATGACTACTGGTGCTGAAAGCTACTTCATCTTCAAAATTCTAAAAATTTCTGAGGTCAAATTTATTTTTACCTCAAAATAATTATTGTCATTTCCTGGAACACGCTATTAGAATCTTATAAATATGAGCTATCATTGATGATTAAAAGTATTCAGTACAACTTCTGTTTGATCAGATTTTGAGTAGGAAGTCTATTGTTTGCTTTATGTTAAATTAAAACTCCAAAAACAAAGTATAAAGATTCTTTACTAGAGCTTAAGATCTTTCATGATCTAAATCGCCAATTTATCATTTACCCTTTCTTCTATGAATGCCAATTTTGCGATAGTGTACCTCGATTGTTAATTTTTTGATCCTTTCTTTAACCAAACTCTGGAGAATCAAACAGATTTGAAAAATGTAAATTAATTCTCCCGATGATTCGAAAACTCAGTTACCTTTTGCAATAAGTCAGATAAACTGCCGGAGTGTGGGATATTTAAGAAAATTATGTGCTCAAAGTGTTAGTAAATTAATCCATAAACGTCATTAAAAGAAATCGAAACGTTGGGAGGATGAAATATGATCGCTATATATTTTAACTTGAACACCATCATCAATGTTAAGGCAAAGGGGATTCGCTAATCATTTGTTTAAAAATATTGCTCATTAAAAAGTAGGAGCTTCAAACTTGTTTCTTTAAAAGCGTAATATGAGTCAAAGAAAAGAATAGTGACTGATGTTTTGGTTCTCGATTTGGATTTATATTTGCACGGATCAAAACTTTTCTTGTTCATTTTGATTCTCCAATAGGCACAGATTAATACAATATAAACAAAAGTAGTAATAATTTTATTCAAGATGTTTAACTTTTAGAGATAATAAGTTTATTAAAAATCAAAAGCAGAGCCTTTCGTATTAATATTCTTACTTTTTTAACTCATGCAAAGGCAAATTTTTTCTTCGTTCGATTTTGAATTTGAGTTATACGCCACTTGCTCATATTCCGGAGTTCAAGATTCATTATTTGCTTTGTTGATGGGTGAGTAAATCCTCATTCATGATATCTTTATGACTGATCAATTAAAATTACTGGTTGCACATATTCCATAACTCAACCTTAATATGTAATATATATGCCAATATAATGTCATACTTTTATATGATATCAAGAATTAACTCATTTAGCACATACAGTAGTTATATTCTAAAATTGTTTAGCCCTCTGGTTGTGAATTTTATAACTGCCCCCTTCTTTTTATCCCAAAAGAGAAAAGGCTGCCTTTAAATTATTAATGAAAGCAAAGACGTAAAAATAATTCTGCAAAAGCTGTTCCCATAAATTTTGTACTCCAGAAATTAAAAGAAAATATGTTTAAATGAAAATTGATTAATTAACTTAGCTGAATAAAGTTGATCAACACTTAATCCGGACACTTTCATAAATTATCTCACTAATTTAATTTAACATTCGCTACTTGTATTTTTTCAAAGGCATGTTCCTCATATTGATAAATTTAATTCTTCCAAAGGATTTGCAAATGTCATTGTACAAGTCCCAACTTTTAAATTTTTTCAAACAAATACATAACATTTCGTATAAAACCTGTCGCCTAATTATTTTGCAATTCAAAAACTTTAAGCAATACTTTGCGCATTATTTCTCAAATCAATAGCAGAAACATTTATTGAATAAATCGAATTTGAGTATTCATTGGGAAAAAATATGCCATCGATGTAGACGGTATATTTGTTTAGACAATGAAATAGAATGAATTCTTTACCTTTAAAATCAAATAGTCCAATTATAAGTTAACTATTCATAATTCAGGAAAAGTGAGAGAATAAGTGCGGTACATGATTATATTTGATTAAACTATTCAATTAGGATATTAACAATTATACAATTTCTTAAAATATTCAAAATATTGGCCTTGAGCTTTGTTTAGACGGTTCCTGGCAATATAAGCACCGCCCTTTCGCTATCACTTCTTCAGATTTTACAATATATCAATAGTAATTTCTTATACATTTAAACGTCAAGAGCTATTTATAGAGAATTAAGTTTTAATTATAATTTGAAATGTGAAGTACTTCCTATCTCAATATCAAAATCTTAGTTTCAATCCTAGTTAATTAAAACAAAATACTTGAGCACACCAACCTGTTTACGGCCTAAAAAATACTCTCACATATCTATGAACGTGGTTTGACTTTACACCCATCAACTTAATCTTTTTCAACATCCCCTATTTTTACTGTAAATAAGAATCCGGTGTTTTCCATTAGAGTCATTACTCTTAATAATATTTCATTTTTTGTTATTGGAGTTATCATGATAGTATATTATTTCCTCACTATAACCCCTCACCGCTCACGGAACATACGTATAATTGGCCATAATCCAGTCTTGAATAATTTTGGGTCAGGTCAGAAAATCAATACTGCTTCTTGATCATAAACCATTTGATATGTTACTAATTTAGCAGGAATTTTTGAGAGTTGCTATGCACTTATTGCACTATTAGGCTACTTTATTCCTGTGACACTCATAGGGAAATAAGGAAAGGCTCGTATTTTGTCCGGAGTTTTCGTAAAATAGCCCGATAAATACGTTTCTTTGTGTTGTCAATTAAAATAAAGACAATGGCGTCTATTAAAATAGGTATTGGGAATGTAAATAAAATATTATTTCTTGGACCAATTGCAAGTATTTAAGTTTATTTGTTCAAATTAAATTAAAGCATAAGTTTCTACTCCGGTTGAAAAAATGTGGTTAAAATCACGTGCTCCACCACAAATAGAGGAAAAATTCCAGTTTTATTATTAACAGAACATGTGAGAGTCACAATTTAAAAAGAAGAAATAAGAATTGGATGAATTTTCCTTTATCGCTATTTCCACTAACCAGATGTTTCATTTTTTTCCTACTCTCAGACAGCGATTTATTTATTTAATTAAATATGCAAACCTCAAAGCAATATATGCAAATTCCAATTGTTTATCGTTGAGGGGTGTGTGTGTGTCACATTAATATAAATAATTTGACTCAAAATTTGTATAAGTACTAATTAAGTTATCTGTTGGCTACTTTTGTAATTATAAGTTGTGTGTTGTGCTCCTGTAAAGTGTTGGGAAAAAATGCTTCACTCCAAATCCATCCTTCAATGCACAATTAATGACAAAATGGCCAACTAGATTGATCAATTAGGATTAATACAGAAGAGGGAATAACACTAGAATTAAACCAATTGGTCAGCCAAATATTATTATGGATGCAAAATTATCTACGAATCTGGTTGTCAGATGGTGTAGATCAAAAAGTGAATCCTTCCACTTATGGTAACATGGTCTGAAATTCTAATGAAGTGGGGTTCGTGATGCACGACTTTTGTGCCTACTTCTTATTGACCCTCGTCACGCTTCATATCTTAGAGCAAAATATCCCTCTGAGGCATGAAACAAGGCCGAAAAAGCGTATATAATGTGTTCAAAGAACTAAGAGTTTTTATTTTCATTGTGACACTAATTTGCCTGCTTCTTCATAAGAGACACAATTTCTGCTGTAGTATCTGATTGTTCCTGAAATGCATTTGTTTTATAATTCATGCCTGAGTTTTGATGTCATTTAAAACTTGTTTAAAATTCGTTTGATCCAACGGTTGGTTGATATAGGTAAACTTTCATTTAAAACAAATCATGTATCATCTATCCTGCTTAAGGTAGCAGCTAATCTTTATAATTTGGTTAGATTGTAAGTAGGCATATATCCAGCTGGAACTTAAATGCCTAATATATGGCCTCCATTACTCACTGATTTAGGGAATGATTCTGAATAAATTTTATAAAATTTTTTTACTCTTTTTCAGGTAAATCGAAGGAATAAATTTTCTTTCATTTCTTAATTTTTATGAGGTGAAACCCAAACTGGCATGAATTTTCCATAAGTTTTATCATGCAAGACTTGGCAAGAGATATTCAAATTTATGACAGCATCAATTTTTTTGACAGAATTGCTCACAACTTTGTTTGGAATGAGTTAGCAGTTTGGCAATATTACCAGATCGTTCTCACAATTACTGACAATTTGCCAGAATTTATCATCACAGCACGTTCTAAAGAAAAGTCTTCTAACCTGGAACCCAATCGCAAATGGGTGATTTTCTTTTCATACCTTTCGTCGCCTGTTCCAATAGCTACCTTAATTTTACCAAGCATATGAGAAAGAATATGTGTTTAGATATTTCGTGATGCTTAATTATAAAAGCCGTAGACTTTAAATAGGTCAGTCAACCCATTTCATTTAATTTTTGTACGTTTGATTGCAATTCAAAATGTAAAAAATATCTGCCCGATCGTTGATGTGAGTTAATCAAATTGTCGACAGATCCTGATACCATTTCCCTTGTTGTATATATGTCAGGTTTGATGAGTTAGCTGCAGATTGTGAACTCTAGTGAGCTTTGCTTTGGTAGCATCACTTACCGTATCGTAGTTGTAAGAAGATGAATTAAAGTGGCACAGCCGACCAGTAACTTTAATCAGCAGGTCAACAAGCCTCAAATAGTGTGAGCAAGAACTTACCCGGTATCCCAAAGGTCAAATAGTAAAAATGAAGCCTTAGAATATTTCGTTATTTCAAGGCGGATTTTGGCACTTATGAGAAAGTTGATACTTCGGTGATTTTAGAAATTAGAAAGTATAAAACTTTCTACATCTCTTGACTTTATTATACACCATTATCGTTTTCAAATGCTATCTTACGGTTAAAAATCATAAGCCTTCTTCTTTTATTTAGGTAAATAATGGTCTTGTCGGGTTGCTTCCCAAAATTTCCCTTTCTGGAATTTGTCTTGACCATTAAAAACTCTTAGGATGCTGACTATTGAGCAATATGGGTCAAATTTTTACTAGACACACATCTCTTGCCGAGGAATGGAGATTTTAGAGAGGTGAAGATAGATTCAGGCTAATAAACCATAAGCTTGAACAAAACTGATATGACTCCTTATATTATTATTATGGTAATTCACCTTGAATGAACCCACCTTACGGAGCTTCGACAAATTATCAATTTTGCTATCTCATCTCTGCTATGTTAAAAATCTGATCTGTGGAATATCATGTAAGTTCAATTACCCTCTCAGCCATTGGAGGAAAAATGAACTAAAGCAGCAAGACCGGTCATCTTCATTTAAAGAGTGTCAACAACTAATGAACGTCGATGACAAGCATTTACTGCAATCCAGGGAAAAAATCATAAACTTTGAATTTCGTAATGTGAGCTTCCCGTTTAGTAAATATTGTACAACTCGAATCCAAAAATCAAATGAAGTAAGACTTGACGCTGTTCAGCAGGCTTTCGATCTTCTCTCCTTATTATTTAACTGGACTTTCCATCATCCGATTTCATTTACTTCTCACTGTCAAAAATGAAATCCTTTTCTGTGCGTAATAATAAAAACAATTCCGTTCAAATAGTTGTAAAAATCAGTTGCAGTTATTAAAATGCAATTTGGATAAGGAGATGTAGATGTATCTACCAAATGAGTAGATAACCAAAATCAACCAAAACTTTCTGATAGTCCTCATTGAGCCTCTAGGATATTTGACCAGCTAATTTCTTTTAAAATTAAATTTCATGACGATATTAAGCCAGTAAATATTTTTAAATTACAGTTACTTGTATTTTCAAGTTATTGCCCCGCAAATGTTTTCCGTTTTTTGAAATCAAAAGAATTCATACGTCTCAACTTGCGTCCTTTAAAGAGTGGATGGTGGCAAATTTCCCAGTTTCTAAGTTACAGAGAGGGCATTGAAGAATTTTAATTTTTAAAATCTTTTGAGGAATTCAATGTTGCCTCCCAACTGTTGAGTCTAATCTTTCCAACTAACTGGTATTTATGTCATCATGATATTTAATTTGATAGAATTTTCACATTTCTTAAAATTAGACACGCCTTGTTTGTTGCCTTTTCAGATCTTAACCCTATATATGTACTTTATTGATTAGTCAAGGTCACTAAATAGTCCGACCTGTCCTACCGCATCTCTCCACTGTCACTGAGTGACTGATGATTTATGCACATACTTAAAATAATTTTAAAATGAAAAAAGTATGTGAAAATGATATTAAAATTCTTCAATAGCCTTACAGTTTTTACTTTAAAACTTGGAGTATTATATAGAGTTTATTTGCCACTTGTAAATGTTTAAAACACTGATGCAGTGAAAGCATAGTTGAATTTACTCGGACGCAATATATTTTGTAGATTTTTTATATTCAAGACCATTTGCTAACTTATTAAAGGTAATTAGGGAAATAAATTTACCGGATAGTTTTATCTAAACAAAACCTCAAGATGTCAGATGACTTAAGAACCACCTGTGAGGTGAGTTTCTCAATCATAATTCAGCACATAAACTCCGCGACTTCAAAACACGGTTAGGACGGATAATTATGTCCTGACAGTATAATTTCTCTTAGGAAGTCGGAAATTTTAAACTGAATGCCCGAGTTTGTCGATTTCGCTTTTTGTAATAGTCCAATTTCAATAAGACGAATTTATTGAACTCTAAACAGCACGGAAATGTTTCAGTGATAATAATTATTAACTTGGGTCAGGACATAGCAACTACATATCTGACAGTTATTCGCATCATATAATGGGTCCATTATGTAATACTATAACAATATTAATAAAACCATAATGTTATTATATGAGAATTAGCTATACAATGACATGATCCATCATATTAAGCAAGATCATCAATGCTTTTGATGGAAGAAAGTTCAGCTCTATCCCAGTCAAAATAATAATGTTCGACACTAATAAACATTACAAATGAAGTTATCGGAGCAGTGCCTTATTTAAGTTGTCACTTTACGGATAACCAACGACAGCATGTACTGAAGTGTTATTGATCAGTAAATAATTCATCACCTTTTCTTGTCATAATATTCACTTCAGATAAATACCAGTTATTGAGTTCTGCCAAGTTAAAAATTTTGGCAATTATCAAAGTTGTAAATCTTAACTTATACTAGCTTGAACGCTCTGCAGTAATTAAGATGGTAGTGTTGTAACTACCCATTTTTCAGCTGTTTGAGATGCAGTTTGCTTTAGGATTCAAACAAAATGAACCTGGTTTGTGAAGCACGTGACAGTGAAACTGCGAGCAATTTCAAAACTTCGTTCTTGAAAACCAGTTCAACGTTTCCAATTTCTTGAAAATTTATCAGGCAAAATAAACTATTCAAATATCCTGAAGATAGAAAGATCGAAGATCCTTGGTAAAATTTTTACTTTCTATGAACAAATTTTTCGTATTTTACTTTCATACTGATATCTGCTCTTGCATTAGGTAACCGATACTTAACCGTCCATAAATAATTGTGCAGTTTCAAACACAGACCAACCAAACCCACAATATATCAGAACAAGACACATGTTTGTAAAATAGGTCGTTTAATTTATCCGCGCATTATATGCATAATGTAAAAAAATTTGTTAGAATATAAGGGAATTTAAAGAAGCGAGAGTTGAATTTTGGAAATTAAAAATATCTTACAGAGAAAGTTTTGTTTTTTTAGGTCACCATAGTCTGAGCTGCTTGGGATTTCGAACCCAAGTGTCGTTTCCGGTTTCTACATAGTATAGATTGCCGCTGTGCCGCCTTGTGACTAGGACAGCTGTCTATTGGCATATATAAGGTTTTTCACACTACAGCTGCTCTTCAAGTCCCATTTGGTAGGGGCAAAAACCTGTTTTACCAGCTGCATCTCTTTACCCTCAATCCGCCATCTTAAGCTCAAATACTGTTACGGTGGTGGATAGCTCAAAAACAGCGAAAAGAGACGTCTGCTGTTTAATAACCCATCGAATGGTGCAGAAATTGGCAAAATATAACAATCAAATTGCATGATCAGAGAACTTCTGATATACTGCGAGTCAAAATGATTTTATTAAAAATAAGAATGACTTATCAGCTCGTTGTTTAAAGGAATAAAATGACATTGAGCACTTTCAAATGCGAATCTGCCACTTTTAGATATGTGACACCTTTTTTGGGTCCGAAAATGATAAGTTGGAGCCGAGTTCTGGGTTAATCAGCTGAATAACGGTGACAGAGTGTGGAATTTCAACCCTATAGCGGAAGAGTCTACACTTTCTTAAAGTCCCTCTGCATTCATAAGTTCAAGAATAGGTGTCTGGCAGCTTTTGTTTTCATCTGAAAACTAAGTCTAAGAGGTTAATATTTCGATCCGCAACGTAGCATTTCTTAGAGATCCTTTTCGCCTGGAGAGTTACTTTGCACCGTACCCACCTGTAGGAAACTACATAATCGCCAAAAGCACTAGATAATTTAAAGAAAAAGTGTAAAGCTAGGGATTTCTAGGTTGTTTCATACCTAAAGGGGGATAATTGTAACATGAGAGCAAGTGTTGACCTGGAAATAAAATGACATGCCATCAATACTTAAGTTAACGTAACTTCTAAAATTTATATTTATCTGTATTAACATACCATAAATCTACCCCGTTTAAGGTAATGCGCATTGAACTGCTTTAAGAGTATTCTCGGTAGGAGCCTATTTGCAGCTATTCTCATCACAGTTCCAGCAGTAGTGTCTTCCCGATGTTATTGATATTCTGAACAAATTTAGGGTACTATGAGTTACTGCCTCGGGCATTTGTTGGAAGATTTCGTTCATGAGATCGGCTCCTGGTGTTCAACTGATGACTGGTTATTTTCAGGCTCTTTTCGGCTGAACACTTGCGATTTACAGCACTATACTGGATGTGAGTCCTCGATGAAGACTTCGGAACTTGGTATACTCATCAACGGCAAAACTCAATATCGGCTTCCCTGTCTTAGAGGGATAGAAGTCTGAGTCGAATCTCATCATAACAAAGAGAGAGAAGTGGAGAGGATCGAAATGGAAACTAATGCAAAGTCGGCTAAAATCTTTGCTTCTTTATTCTAATGTGAACATTAACCGAACTTTTTATTGCCCACATTTTCCAAGATGTCGGCTGATTTGACTATTTTATTCTAAAAGAAGATGTAAGCATCAGTAAATATTTAATTCAAATTTATTTTTAATTAAAAGCATAAAAACTTCAGAATCCATAAATAACTGAATGTCGGAGGAGAAAAGGAAGAAATGCAATTTAAGATCTAGTCGGAATACGGAGAATACAAATAGCAAGCTAACTTTTTAAAGTGAACTTATATCTGAAAGACAAATAAATGAATAAAAAAATTAATAATTGTAAATAATAATGAAAAATTTTAATTTCTGTGAAGTTTAAGTTACCCAAGACTATCATTATTCATCAAACTGTTCATACAAATCAACAAATTATCATAATTTTTCGTCAGGACGTGTGAAAAGGGCGTTGTAAAAACTCAAAAGCTGATTGAACAAGGTTCGTATTCACCATTTTATAAAGCCCGGTACAAGAATGCTGATAAAAGGGAACATACTTTTACATATTAATAAACTTTCTTCTTCAATTCCGAAGTCGTACGTTGTACTCTCCGAGAAAGTCGCATTTTAGAGGGTGTGAAGGAATTTTTTAAAAATAATCAGCACGGACAATGAAATGTTCTCCAAAACTCCTTAAAATCTATCACATCCACCAGTCTGCAATTTTTACTATGTATGTAGGATCTGATAAAGAATTCAAAGGATGTTGTCTGTGAATACTATCCATTAAGCTTAAGAAATTGCAAATAAAATTAAATTTACCACAAAATCTGATGTACCGAGATTGGAAATCTTAGCACCTAATCTCGTCTCTGTAATATTCATCCAACTAATGACAAGTTTAATCTCTTGAAGATGACAAAATGATAGTTTTATCAGAGGTGGAATTTTCAACTGCTGTCGCAAATCTCTTCAGAGTTTTTTCAATACGTGTTTGCCAAAAGATGATACAAAGAGACCAGAGGTGGCTCAAATTAAATATTCTTGTATTCTTATTAAAAGTAATGTACAGTCAGTCAATCATTTCTAAACTATAGTCACTAAATTAAGACTTTGTTTACTATTATCACAAATTTAATGGTGATAATGTTTTCTGTGATAAACTAAGATCTGAAACAATCAATAAGAGTAATAACAAACATATTTTTTGACTTGTGAAATTGCAAATGTCTTTTATGAGATTGGGAGATGATTATATCAAAGGTGCAGAGGTAAGGCACTAATTTAAATATCCAATGACCACGAAAGAATTTCAAAAATGTGTCTTAGATTTTAATGTGCGGAATCCGAGCTTTCAGCGTCGGATCAAGCGATAAATTCCCTTTGAGAGGCTGCGATTTCAGCATGATTAACATCATCCTCTCGTCATGTGCATCTATTTAAAATGTCTGAATTGATACAATATAAAATAATGCAATGTAGAAGGGAACTCTTTTCCCTGTAGTTTTCCAAATCCTTGTATGTTGTTCTCACTAAGCTAGAATGACAATGTGGTGAGATCAAGTTTTCGAATGAAACCTTATTTAGCCAAATGTACAATATCACGAATAATTTTCTCCTACTGCAGAAATATTCACCTCTACTAAGTGTTTGTCTTAATTTTGGTTTGAATGATAACGTGATTTTCTATCATTATCATGAATTGTACTGTATGCTCGACCACTACGATATCATTAACTACAATTCGATGATAAAGAAGAAACCATCGCCATGAGAGGAAAGGAGATTTCACATAGAAAGTCATTTTAAGCATTTACAATACTCTGGGCTTGAAATCGTCCTCCACAAACGGTATGCGAACTCAAGCGTGTGAAGACCTATATAAGAAAATGAGCTTACGAAAGTGGGAGAATTGAATTTAAGGCTTTCAGTTATTCGGCAGACTTATGACTTAGGGAATTTGACTAGAGGTCGTGTCATAGACTTGTCAAGGCAAGCGGATGCCGACAATCAAAAAAAAATTATAAAGAGACTCTAAAGAGAGGTACGAATTGATTATAATATAATCATCTACCACTACCTAATTTACTCAGTTGCATTTAATTTAACATAAGATGTGGTTTATTCGGGTCATTACACAGCTTTGAACACTGTGGCAGTTATACGTTTATATATACTAAATTTATATCACATCTAGAGCACCATATCATCATAAAATAAGAACTAGCTCAGCTCTATGTTTTCTTTATTAAACGAAATTAATTACACAAATTAATTAAAATTTGTTGATTTGTTTACAATTCTAAGAGATTTAGCTTTGCGTATCTTAGGAGTCTTAGTAAATGTCCAACTACTTTATGTGAACAAAGTGAATCAGAAAAACAGTCCCTATCCAAGGACCAAAGATTTAAATGGACTAAAATAATTAGCAACAATGAAATTTTGCCAACTAATAAGAAGAGTAAAGGGAAAGGTATTTTGAATACCACCTGCAATACCCCTTTCATTCTTCCTATCCTGTTACGATATTTCATAAGCTTTATCTCAGTAAATTTGTTGCGCAATTGATTTGTCTTGATTACTTTTATAAGCATAGATTTTATCCTCTGTAAGTATTTCTTCCTAGTTTCACTTATTTTAGCGCAGATTATGCAAAGGAAAAGGAAGTTTTTTTGCATGCAAAACGTGAAGTTCTCACACCTTATTACAATTAATTTTAACAGTGCCTGTATTTTGCTGACTTCTGCTTTATTTTCTAAAATTAATATGAAGAGAGTAGATTTCGAATACAATCGAGTTTATCATGGTCTCATTATTCTGGAGACTCTTAAAGAAGTTTTAGGTCTGGTAGCATTCACAATAAAATGACTCACTGATGGGACTTGAAAGTAATATTCTTAGTGCTAAGTTGAAGTAATGATAATGTACAACTTGACTTAACTTAGCAATTAGTTTTTAAACACTTAAGAAATATATTTTATACTAATAGCATTTTGAAAAGAAAAGTAAATAGGTAAAGCAAATATTTGAATTTAAACTACTTATTTAAATGATAAATCAAGCAGGTTAAGATAACGTTTATTTTAAAATTATAGGCTAAATTGCCCCGTCTTTTCTTGAAATTGATAGAACTTGGGTTTTACCAATAAAATAAATCGATCGACACAGTATTTAGTAAATCTCCAAGTTATTTGAACTTAAGTGACTATTGTATAATAGGTAAAGCGTTTCATTTTTTAATACATTCCTTTGCTCCGTTTATTTAAATAACCAAGTCTTTGATTAGTTAAAAACACTAAGACTGGGAACTACTGGTCAGAATCCAGAAATTAAACTATTAATCGAATACGTATTTCTCACTTTGAAAATTTCTTAGAAAACATTCTTAGCCCAAAATGAACGTCGAAAAACACTTTCCTAAATAGGTCAAGGAATTTTTGGTTTGAATTCATAGAATCTCTTCCATTTATCAGACTATGAATGATATATAGAATCAAAAAACTACCCGCTGGCTGAACCTCATGGGTTGACTTAAATAATACAATTGTAATTATTTATTAAATAAACGCAGAAATTTAAATAAGGTATACTTATTTTCTAATAATTCTAATGATTGTCTCATCGACATATTCCTATGTAATGCATTTCATAATATCATTTACATAAGTAAATTACAAAATTTCGCGGACAAAGAAATTTTTAAAATAAAATAAAGAATATAGCGGCGAACATTTTAATAATATGTAAATGGAAGGAAAGGTGAATTCAATAGACTTTTTCTAAAATATTACTGTGAATTTTATCCTGTTTCAATGAAAAGTTACCCATAACATTGTTATCTAAAAAGTACCTTGTCGGTTTTAATTAGGAGTCTCCAAAAGTGCTTGAATGCAAGGTATGAAATCTTTGACCCTTCTAAAATTTGGTCACAAAAGAACTTAGGTCTCTTTGTAAAAGCACAACTTCTTATATAAAGTTGAGTCTCCTTTGTTGTTTCAGACAACTCCTATGTTGAAGCCACGTTTACAAATGACCGGGAGTTAGTATATTCTGAACTGAATTCAGGGCCATTTTATCCATTTTAACGAAAAGCTATTTAGAAAATAGGAACCTCCCTATCATAGTTGATGGTTAAAGAACTTATAAACTTTTATCAATGCCAATTTTCAAACTATCAGACTATTTGAAGTACAACTGTAGATTACAAATCTGTCATCCAGTGACAACACATTTTGACCTTATTTTCATCGTCTTGTCGTCCTGTCATTCTCATTCACAAAACCTAAAATTTTAGAGCAAATGACTACACTTGCCCTCTTTATATTTTGTATTTGCCCTATTTTTGAAGGTCATATTCATATTAAAATAAATAATTTACTAAAATATACATATCTCAAAAAATCGCATGACTCATGAAGATCGACACAGCCTCTTCTAATTTGTTAATTGTGAGCTTAATACATTAAGCCTTTACCATATCAATAACGTAGTAAGAAGATAAGAATTGTTTTGCTGTATTCTCCATTTTGATAGGTGAAATTGCAGATTCTTCCTTCGTTAAAGTGAACTCAATCCTGAAGTAAAATCTGTCAATATATTCAAGGGTAAAATATCTTAGCTTATATTAACTAATGGATCTGGGAAAACGTCCAAATATTTTATCTCAGCGGAGTGAGGTATAGGAAAAAGAAGTTTTTTTTCTTGTTTCGAAATCGCTTAAAATGATTTTTTTATTAAACACTAACAAAATTTCGTGGTTAAATAAGGAAGATGAAGGAAATACCATTTGAAATATAACCTCTCAGAATTCTTTCACTTTCTCCTGTCCTGGGATGACAACTTACAAACTCTCTCCTCGCACAAATGACGTGCTGTTAATTTGTCTTGATTAATGTTACAAGCTCAATTTTGTTCCTTTGTGAGTTTTGCATAAATCGAGCAACATAGATTAGTGCTGAGGATGTAAGTGAAAAGATAGTTTACTACTTACCCTTTCTCGCAATTTTCCGTGGAAATCCTTACTCTTTGCTGAAATGAATGAGAGTCGCGATGACTTTTCTGCGATGAAGGTCATCTTAATTCTTAAGTTCTGATGCTCTTGTAGAGGTCTTGAGTTTGCTGAAATGCTAATTTAATTGCATTTTTAATCCAATAAATTAATAAATTATACTGTTAAAATGTGCTAATGCTATTAGCTAAGTCTTTAACTTTAAAGCTATTTGAGTACTTTTTGGAAAAGAATTAATAAATTTTACAAAAAACGAAAGTAACAGAACTTGGTAACTTTAAGGTTTGATAAATTCAAAGATTTAGATATAGGGAAGAGTTAAGATATTTTTATTTTTAATAATTGACTAAATCATTTACCCTTGTTAAAATCGACTGGACTTGGGTTTTGACCGACTATTATTATTACCCACAGTAATACAAAAGTATAAAATTCTGTCTGAAGCTGATTAACCGGTTAGCAAAAAGTCTTACTTCATTCAGTTTTTTGGATTCGTGCCGTATTATTGCTACTAAAAGGTAGCTCACGTTACAGATTTCGTATTTTATGAGTCATTCGTTCGATTGCACCAAATGCCTGTCCACGACGTCCAGGTCTTATTAACCGACACGTTAATCATGATGATCTGTCTTGTCACTTCAATTCATCTTTTCTTACAATAGATAAGAAGACTAGATGATCTCGCAATGTAACTGAATATTGTTACCCTTCTTGGCTATCTGTATAACGAAATGAAAGAAATTTAGGCTCTATTTATATAATCTTAGGAAATTTTTGCATGTAATTTAAAACAAGAGATTCGGAAATATTCGTAGATGACCAGTGATCAACTAATGCGGGTTATAATAGAATCTCTTCAGGTATGTACTAAGATACCCGTTCTTGGTCCATATTATGCTTTGGAAAACTTTCTTATAAACTTTTGTCCCAGTTCGTGGAATTTACCGATTTTATTAAGCTAAATAGAACTAAAGCATATAGTCTTTCATAACTGTCTGACGCGTCAAATGTTTGAAATTGCAATAGAAATGAATAAAATCAAACGACTCTTTTTTAAATTAATTTAATTTTAAACTTCGTGTGCGTAGTTAAATAATATATACCTTGGGAAACAAATTAACGGCTAGAATATAATGAATAGGTAATTCGGCATCCTAAAAACTTCATAGCACCAATAAAAGATCCTCTGATAAGAATAATCAGCCAAAGGTAGTATTTATAGCTTAAGTTGGATATGATGATGTAGATTTTCAGTGCTGCTGAAAATTTCCTAAGCTGCAGGCTTTTATTTATATTTTCATTCATTTTTAGTTATAGTAATGTCATATTATTTCAAAAAAGCATGTGTGGTATGGGAAAAACCTATACTGCACACTTTCACTGCCACTGTCCACAAAAAATCATTTGGAGAATTTATGATTTGTTGATGGAGCAATTTATTTCACCCTAGCTGTTTTCAAATATTGCATTCTCTTCGTAATTATCGAGCATATTTTGGATATTGCATCAGCGCTGTACAGGAAATTATGGGATTGTGGAAATGCAATAGAATGCACTACTTTGGTGATTTAGTGTCCATTAGCCCAAAACAGATAAGTAGAATGGCCAGGAAGCACAAGTTAAATCCTTATAAGGCGTCCTATTTAGGCGGGATGGTTGTTTCTAAAAGCTGTCTAAAATAGATTTGAGAGTAATTAATTCGATAATTAAATAGGACGCTTACACAAATAATGATCGTCGGAAGTTCCCCTTGTGGAAAAGGTAGGATTTCAGTCAGACACCTTCTACTAATTTAAAATAGATTTCTTTGTAAATAACATGAATTATTCAATTCTTATACCTACATTAGCAATATAATCTCTCTCTTATAAGAGGCAAAACACATACTCAGTTATACCGAATTGGGGGGATTTAGCATCCGAACACTTATCGAGTAATTTTATACTTACGAAATCGGGAAATCATTATTCTTCGGGTCCTAAATGCCTTTTGTCTGTTGCTATTTTCTGTGAGTACTTTATCCAAAAAACTTTCCAGATGTCTAAATATATCGTTTGTATTAAAAACTGGAAAGGTGCTGAGCTGGCATTGCAGTTTTAAGTGAAGCCAAATTCAGTTACCCGATAATGGAAATATTTTACATTTGCATACATTTACTTGGCAATAATTCCCATTTTGAAACGGATTTTAAATCAAATTTGCCACCAAACAGACATTATGTGGCAGATTCATTTATTATTTAAATATTATTTCCTCATTTACAATTACCTATGTATAGAAATTAGTTAAGATATTGACTTTAATAAATATACCCATACAAATTTTTTAATAAAAGGAAATTGTAGAATAACTTTCCTTTGAAATGACACAACAGCATTTCAAATGCTGGTTCTCAAAATCAATGATAACTTTTTAGATTATTTCTCAATAATCGCCAAATATTTCTAAGTAATAGCCTGAGCATAGGTTAAATAATGCTTATTTATAATACCTGCGACAATGCAGTTGAACGAACAATTCATAAAAGTCGTTAAGTGCTCTCATCCAACCAGAAGAATTCAATTGCAATCTTTTCTGATAAGTTGCTTTTTAACACTGCTTTCATATTTAGAAAATATTTATTAGGAAAGTAGAAGAGCTGCACACGAAATTAGTTCCTCCCCTATTAATTCATTTTTATCTTGTTTAAAGTGTTTTATGACCTACATTTTAAGCATCCCTATGTATTCTCGTTGAAATTCTTATTAATCAAGTACCATTAATGCGACATATTACTGAAAAGAAATCAACCGGTCCCTTGTCAGTCCAAGTGCTTTCACCGTGGAAGTAGTTAACTCTGTTAAATGTGAGCCATGGAAACCTCTAACCAAGCTTGCACGTTAGAAAACAGGTCATTCGTCATCTTCAATGTCGAACGGCCAGCAATCCTGCTTAGTTACAGGATATGGGTTTCAGTTTTGTCATCACTTTTTTGTTCGCAACTTCTAACAAGTAGTATTTTGCGAATTTCAATAAAGAGTGAAACGAGTTACTTCACAAATATTTTAAATATATGTCTGTAAATTAAATTAAATTAAATATGGATAAATTTACTTTACCTATATCAAAATTCTATAACTTTAGCCATAGATAAAATGTCTGAACTCCGAATTATTATCCCTTAGGCAGTGAAATTTCGAACAGAGCGCATTCTTATGATTTTTTAACTACCCTATAATCACAAATGCCCTAGAACAACTGTCAATGGAACAAGGGAGTTTGACAGCTGATAGATTGCCTGTACATTTATGATAGTCGGCTCATCAGTGATTTTCAGCTCAAATGCATTTGTGAAGAATCAATGGCAAGATTCCAGACTGACGATTTCATATTTTTTTTTCATTTCTCTAAATTATATTGTATGTTATAATATTCGAAGGAAAAATTTCTCATTTTAACTCTGCATTTTTATTACTGAACGTTAAGTCGCATTAGTTTTCCATGAGGTCAACTCTTTATATGAGAATCTCTAGTATTTCCTATTTTTGGTAACTGGTAATTTCTTAATAATTTAGCAATGATATCATCATTTCCGTGAAGAATTTCCAAGAGGTCAAAATGAACTTTGTGTAGTTGTACGGAAATATGTCTCAAAGTGCCCTTTTCTTTATTCACTTTAATATATATTTTTTTCTGACCTAAGAGCCGGAAGAGTCTAACGTCCTCCGTCTGGAATCAATCTAAATACTCTTAATTTATTATCATTCACTGTTTAAAAGACATTCAATATAGAATAACTGATTCGGTTTTGTGCCATGACCGAATTTACACTTAGATTTAATTCGTTTGTTTAGGTCTCTATGGAAACACAACAACACTTTCCGTTTGGAAGAGATACAATTAAGGGGAGGTATAATTTACTCCTATGTTGATATTGTTGAGATAATCTCATTTGCACTTATAGATTGGAAGGCCATCTTTATTAATTCGTGAATTGAATACAAGCCATATAATTGGCTTAGAAAATTTTTTGTGATCTTGTTTGATTTTCTATATGATCCTAACTACTACAAGGACTAAATTTAATGAAAGCATGCTGATTTAAATTGCTTATCTATTTATTATTATAAAATTTCATTTTAAA
The DNA here is from genome assembly GCA_900708905.1 of Hymenolepis diminuta. Lineage (NCBI taxonomy): Eukaryota > Metazoa > Platyhelminthes > Cestoda > Cyclophyllidea > Hymenolepididae > Hymenolepis > Hymenolepis diminuta. Next base: position 41,482 of record CAADRB010000083.1, read on the forward strand.
AGATCCATCAAATGCAATGCCTTGAATTGACTTTAATTTGACACATTATTAGCATCTACTTAATTTATTCATTACGTACCAACAATATGGAAATATATTATCATTTTTTCCACTCTATAAGGATTTTTTCAAAAAGAAGCGACAACAAAACAGTCCAACGTATTTTGGAAGAAGAGGATCGAAAAAAAGTAGTAAATAAATTTGAAGAATCTTGCGAATTTTGACCTTTGGATCCAAGTCATATTCTTTTTACGTCTAAAGTATAATCTACTGATTCATTTTAATACGTTCCGACGGCCAAATATTGGGATTGCTTCCATTTCACCTGAATGAAGTAGTGTTTGCGAAATCCAGCTTTTATTGACCCTTTGAGTAGTTTAGATGACTGTTGTACTTCCCATCTAATAGCCAAGATACAAGCAAAGGATAAGAACGAAAGTGGTGTTTACTCGGCAGAGCTCACTAGAGTTCACCCATGATTACCGATAATACGCCTTTGTTGATACTGCTTGATGTGATTCAGAAATAAACCTCATTAAATTATCGACTTATGCTTTCTCACTTGAAGATGTTAGAGAAAAATAAAAACTGTGTTACTAAACAAGTTACCTTTAAACTATTCTGTTTATTGTGCATCTTTGACTTAATCTCCAAATGAGATAAGAATCTCGAAGTTGTCATGCATCGTAGGAGAATTTTCTGTACATAACTTCTTAAATTATTCACATTAATTCCATACAATGAAAGTTGCTTTAGACTAACGTGCACCTGCGGAGCAATAATCAACCTGTACGTCGGTCAAATTAAAGCATACGAGATCGATGATTATTGGTACATTTCCAGCCATGTGAGTGGCTGGCTAACTAACCGCATTACCTCTACCCCAGTTAAGCGTTGTGAATACTTCCCTTGGAGGTTGGCTTGGACAGTTCTAAGGTTACTATTTGACTCTGACTTCTTTTAAAATAATTACAGTAGTTCTAAAATAAAGGCAATTTTTATCTTGATCTTTGTACAGTTACTGTTCTTCTATGGCCTCTTATGATCGTATTAAGAGTGTCTGATAAAAAGAGACTTGAGACATTTCTAAATTCTGCTAGAAGAGTCTGCGCTCTCGCGGAATCATGACGTAAAAAAGCCAGCTTTGCTAATTTCTCTGGGAGAACCCGCGGACTCTCATTTCTCGTTTCCTAAAATTTACTTCTAGTAATTAGATACCAATGAGGACTTGAAAAAAACGTCATAAAAGTTATGACTGAATCAAATTATTCAAGCCGCTAACAAAATCTTAGGCTTGACCAGTTTGTCATGGCTAAAGAGGCAATTGTTTCAGTTCCTATTCCCAAAAGAAATCGGCCCAAAATATGAAAATGAAACGCTGTTGATTATATATAATCATTTATAGAAAAAGTGTTTTTGTACTATCAAAAATCCACAGGCATAACGATTTGCAAAGATTTTACATGCCTAATATCCGGATGTTTCGTGTCCAATGAATGACAGTGATGGTCAAAATGTCACATTTCATCCACAATATTGACAGTAAATTTAATGCGAACCTTTTCAAATGAATCTAGTGAAAAGTCGACAAAATATTAATGGCGCAAATTTTTTGAACACGGTAATGAATAAGTAAAAACGCGTAGATCAATTCTTTCTAAATTTCTCAAAATTGTTATCTTACAGATATTCATCCACTCTTCCTGAATGTATAACATTTTCAAGCCTTCTTCATTAAATGGACATGTATTTACCTTATAAGAAACTTGTTATTGTTTATCTGATGAAATCCTGCAATAGAACGCTGTTATGTGTATTTGAGAAGTCTCTAGCTCATGGTCTCATGGAGATGCTCGTCTTGTAAATTTGATGTAACCCAAATAATATGTTTATTTAAAAAATGAATGATACAAAACTATATCACTCAAACGACTTCACTATAAAAATAATATTTAATTGAAATTAAAACTAATTATAGAAATAAACTTCTCCTCATAGGACTAACGTTTGCATTTTAGCACATTCCTGACCGAAGACAGTTTTTATCTAGACTGTCGATGTACATTTAGGAGAGTGCACGACTTGAGGACTGCCCATAAAAGTATACGTTTGGAAGACATGTGTTATACTTGTCAGCACCCCAATAACTTCAAAAACATATAAAAACCAGCCATATGGATGCAGTAAGGGAACTTGTCCCTTCTCCCTCTCTTTTCATCTACTATTTAAACTATTCAACTACTCTAACTGCTGGGCTCTGAATTAGTTTTCAAGACAATTAATAGAGAAAAATAAATTTTGAAATAATTTTCAGAAGTAAGATTGCTAAAATATGAAACAAATTTTTCATGCAAACTTGAATTTCCTTCAACGAGCATAACTTACTTCACACTTGACTGCCAAGATATATTGCAAAGTCTCTACCTTAGTAAGTAAATTGAAAAGAATTTTCTTACTTCGCTTGAATCTTAGCACCAAAATTTTATCTGCAGTAGGTCTTTGTCCTTTTTCACCGTTTCCCTCTTCGTAGAAGAAAAAAAGGAATCCTTACGCTTTCTTATTTTATGCATGCAAGCAAAGAAATTAATAGATCTTTGCAAAGAATAATTTATTTCAGCAGTTGCAGAACATTTCCTGCGCTTGATATATATATATATATATATATATATATAATCAAATATTACACAACATTCATTTTTTCTGTCAGTAAAATGCAGTAACCCATTTATTTTTATGACCTAGCGAATGCAAGATCCACCTCCATTATAAAATTTAATACACTGTCAAAGTTTCAACTATATTTCGATAACGATTTTAAAAGGTCGATATTCAACTGATCCAAACGATTCGATAAATTAAAACCCCAAAAGGATAGTGTAATGCTATGCTGTATTCATTAAGAACATGACTGTTGCAGAATCTTCTGTGGAAGTTCATAGCTGCTATTGAAAAATGAAATCGCTGAAATTTCTTTTGTGCAGTGTCCGCATGATTACCCAACTTTTTTTCATCTCACGTCGGCAACGAAGCGGAAAATCTTGTCTGAGTTGTCCTGTTACATCCTTGAGGTTTAAGATAGCATGTGGGAAGGAAAGACAGAGTTAGTCCTTAAAAAGTGGTATATAAAACCCTAGGCTGGGATTCTAATCTGCAGCTGAATCATTTAAGTTGGTGAGAACATGAAAGGCGCAAAAACTGCTCAATATTAGTGAATATACTGCTGGTTGCCATCATCGTCATCGAACTGAAGTCATCGCCATGATAATTGGCCCACATGGTCTCAACTAATCCTTGTCCTAACTCATTCGCAGAGCTCTGTTCTTCTAAAATTAGAGGCAAAGTGGTAGACTATCTTCGTCATTCATTTTTTAACTTTACTTCTGATCCGTTAGAGCCACTGCGGTCACTAAAACTGAAGGCAATAGGTCATACTATATAAAATAGTAGTAAAGGCATTTTTTACACCTCAACAAACGAGACAGTTTCTTTTTTATATGGTATAGGTATGTACAAAAAACCCTTCAACTCATATCATTGTATCGAGAGTTGGCAAATGGGGAGTTTAATCAAAAGTTTACATTATTTTACAAATTTTGAGTTTATCATAAATGCCTCCAAAATATAATTTCAAATTTTAAGAACAAGCTTAAATAATGCGTAGGAAAGAAAGCTCCTTGATCCCGTACCTGGATATTTTAAAAGACAATGTCTAGTCGAAAATTTTGTGACGTTTCAAGTAAGAAATAAGGTCACTAATGTTGGCGTTTCGCGTCTCTAGGGACTAGATCACTTAGAAATGCAGAATTTTTTTATAGTCAATGTCTAAAAAGATGCCTTGCTTTTAAGTGTACTGTGAATAGCGTTAATTTCAATAATTTAAAAGGAGCTCACTGAAGATGTGTTCTGTTGAATTCCCTCATGTTAACTTCATATAAGCTTGGAACGTCCCTTTTATCACTACTCAATCATCTGAACTTGGTGAGTTCGGGTATACACCATCTTCTAACATCTGACGAGTATGAGCTAAATTTCGAAAACCTAGATAAATCGAAAAATCGCTCTTGAGAATGAATGTATAGAAGTTTTGCGAAATAATGTTATAGATTTTAGCTGAACGAAAGCTCCCACGTATTCAGGTCAGGAAGGCCAATTGGACAAAGCGGTGCCAATCACACTCTGGATTTGACAGAAATCGTTGGTTTCAGGACCAAGACCTCAATCTGCTGAAGGTAATACTGAATGATATACATTCCTTGATCAATTTTATCTTAAATATGACCTGTTATTGTACTTAATGAGGTAGTAAAAAAACTTATTTTTCAATATGCCAACGTTATACTATACAGGTATTCATAGAGCTGAATCATACTAGTTATATATCTTTACTTATATCAAAGGTGAGTGTTTGATAAGGCTAATTTAGGTGGACCTGGGAAACATTTTATATAGAGATAATATGAGAAACACAAACCAACAGGCTAATTAAGAATGTACTTTGGAAGGTGAAGTACACGGACCGGACTGACTTACATGAGCTCTCAGATAGTCAGAGATTAAACATAGGGTAGAAAGAACCTAAAGATTATTATACAACTCGAAAATACTTTCTAAACGCTGGTATTCCTTTAAATATATAAATGGCATATACGGGGGCCGCTTTGATTAATCAGGATGATATATGCTTATGATCTCATCGACCAATCAGAACGTTCATATTTTTCAAATACCCAATCATTTTCTACCATTTTACGAGCACCTTTATCTGTCTGGAAATAAAGCCAATCAGAGTCCCAGGATCCGCGAATACTGTAAAGAAGTCCAAATTAGCGCTCAACGATACACAAGCTGCACGAAAGTTTACCTAAATTCATGATTTCTCATTTCTCTTGTTATTAGCTTTCAGGTACATATATCCCATTACGTTGTATTCAAGCAAAAACTAAATGAAATATTTGAACCTCTATGACTCACTTTGTAATCACTAAGGCAGCCAACCACGTGCAAAATAATCATCTCATCAGCCTCAGCATAACTCAGCGCAGATTTAATTCTGGTTGCTATCTTCACTGCTCTTTCCAATCGAGGTAATCATCTCAGCTATTTTGCATTTTCTTTAAAAAAAAATGGGGACCTGAAACTAACTTAATCGATTTTTATTTAATTGGGATTAGTACCTAGACCCTTCTATTTCTGATATTACTGGAAAGTGTGATTTATTGTCTAGACGTCCGGCTCACACTAACTGAGAAACTCTGGCCCTCATTTTAGACAACCCCATACGACTTGTATCCATCCTTTCAGCCAGCTTTACGATTTACTGGGACATTCTCCATGTTTATTTTTAAACAAAAGAAAAAAACCATTGAGGTGAAGAGTCGTTTTCTTACAATGCATAAAAGCATTAATTCATGTTTCTTGAAATAAACACAGAGTTTTAAGTACAGCCATCAATCAAGAAATTAACTTCTTAATTTCGGAGAAATTTATCAAAGCTATAAATAAACGCTGCGTATTATAATTAGTAGACCCATTCACTTGAAGATACCTTTGAAATGCTTATATAGATGATACAGATTTGACAGAACGCCGGAAAATTCACACTCAAAGTTGCTGATTCCATTATTTATTTCACGTGCAAATCGCGCATGTAGTTTCGAAATAGCTCATCATTCTTACGCATAATTTGTGTATGTTTCTCCTTACATATTGACAGTTAGTCGGATCGGCATCTGCCATAAATCAGGTGGTGGACTATCCTTCAATAGGCAAACATATGAGGCAGAACGTATTCATAAATTGCTATTATTCAATTAATAAAACACCATTGAGCGACTATACAACTGTCATCTCCCTCTCATTAATTTGCGTCTGAGTAACTGTTGCTTATAACCAGTTTATACATACGCTCTCCATCTCTCAATGTTTTAAATTTCAATGCAAATTTGTTCGATGACGGCAGAATTAAAACAAATGCTGATAAAGCTGATTTAGATAGCAAATACACAGCATATAAACTGCGACCATGTACAAAGGGTGTCAATTTACTAATAAAGAGCGAATGTATAGAATTTGCCTGGCCAGCTATCCTTTATACTTTACCAAGAGTTCATGAAATCCCCTCTTTATTAACTATCAAACATATCCAGTTGCCTCTCAAAATTAATGCGATAATAATAGAATTAGATCTCCCACTTCTAATTCCTGAAATTGTCAATTTGGATGTTGTTACTGAGGCCAAATAAAGTTCTAACGTCTCAAATTACAATAATTGTAAAAAAAATAACAAAAAACCAAAAGGGCGGAGTCCGCTTACTTAGGTGGACAAAAAATAAGCCGACATAAACTTCAAAGAGTACATTCTGCACCCATTATCATTCAGTGTATTAATAGATACCGACTATTAGACAGAGTCCCAAGCCATTTCCCTTATGCATTTATTTTTTTTTTGCTCGTTTCGCTCCTAAGCTCAGAGCATTGAAGATAGATCAATTCTGAAAGCAGAATGAAAAAATGAAGTAACTGCGTATAATTAAATATATCGAAATAAGAGTGAGCAGGAAGTCACCAATAAAGACGGCGCAGAATACGTCTGAAGCGCATTAATTTTATTTAAATGAAAGATTACATGAAGCTATTGCTAGCGCAATTCAAGCAAGACGCCAAAGATGCTGTTGGGTTTTTCGGACTGTTATCGCTAAAACAGCCAATAGTGTCGATTCGCTGTCTCTCTATCTCAAGTGAAATCGAACGAAATGTAGTGTGCGGCAAACATTTTTAGGTAAAAGTAGGGATTTTATGTGAGATGAGTAGAAATATGGGGCATATTCCTCTCACCTGAGTAACTATGGAGTAAAGATTCCATATAAAATTACCAAATCATCTTCCTTTTACTCTAAGTAGTAACCTTAAAGTTATGCATGCGCCTGACCGCTAATCCGTAAGCAAAAGCAGGCATTATTATAATATTTATTTCAGTTCCATGTATTATTATGCTGCCAAACGAATTGGAACTTGTTTGCTAAATAGAGATGGCAAAAATAGATCAAAAGACGGTCTTAATGGAAAAACGTATCAAGTCTACTTTCGTGCTTATAAGCTACGCCTTACGTCCGAAATAGGCTTATTTTAGGTAACGTGGTCTAAGTAGATAAATCAAGTAAATATGAAAGAGCATAAGGTCTATCAGATCTACTAAAGCTGGAAACAGAGACTAATAGCCGTAAAGTTAACAAACAGGGAAAGCAGGCGGTCACTTGCTCCATTTTCGCCTAGCTCCACCAAGAACGATAGCAATCGGTGACTATATAGCCTAATTCAGCCGATGCCCAATGACGAAATTGTGACTAGATTGCCGAATAAAGTGTAAGAAAACTTGGAAAATTGAGTGATTACGCCGTAGGGAAAACAGAAAGATTGGAATCGGAAAGTCCAAGCAGATTTATTTATAATTCTTCCATAACAATACTTATTTTAACAGTCTCCGACACTAAAAAATATTTAAACGTCTCACTTGTTAGAAATAAATTTTTATATATCATATGAAACATAATTCATATAGTAAATGTTCCAAAATTCAATTTACATGATTCAAAATGTGGGTTTCTCGGTTACTTACGTTGACTATACTCAGGGTTTGCCATTAAATTGATTCAGTTGGGCAGTTAGTAGCGACACCTTGATTTATTTATAGAGGAGAAAATGAAGGGTATGGCACAGTAATCATGCCTTCAAAGGCAATCCCATGAAAAACCTGTGAAAATTTTCTTGCCTTACCGTGAGTATCGACAATGGGTCTCAATAAAACAGTAGCAAAACATAATTTATTACTTAAATAAATGAGATAGAACATTATGAACTTACACGACTGAAATGCGCTTTACTTTTGTAAGGTATTGGCGTCTTTTCATAGCAAAATAAATCCAACTTTCTGTCCTCGCACTCTTTCCAAATAAAATAGCATCTCAAATAATAAAGACTAATCATCCAGTGAATAATATCGAATACTTCAGTTACCATGGGAGCACATTACATTATAACATTATGTTGACTGCTGGCTACAGGAAAAGGCGTTACCCAAATTGTTACAATATAGAAGCACATAAAATTGATGTGAAACAGTCTTCACCTTATTCTATAACCAAATAACAACGCAATGTGTTAAAGTAACGATAGTTTGAGGGGTTGATTGAAAGCGAGCTGGGCTTTTCAAATCAATTGGTCATTTGCAGCTAAATGTATAAGCTGACAGAATAATAGGAAGAAAAACTGCACATTTTCAACTCATTTAGAGAGTTTTCAGAATGTCTCTGGATGTATTTCGTTTCTTCCGCATTAATAATTATAATAATGAGTCCATTTGTTTAGGGAGCTTTAGTTATATTCATTTTATTTACCCGTTTCACTATCTGGACTAGTGAAACGGGTAAATGTCCATTTTTCTGCCAGAAGAAAATTCCACCTGGACTGCATGTTATCTGGAACCGTTACCACTTAGAATGAGATGGTCTAATACCCAGGCTAGTTCTCTTTGTGGCTGAGAATTAACCGTCAAAATTCACTTTCTCAATATGTTTTTTACCATGAATAACACAATTTTCAATTGCAAATAAACCAAAACCGCAGGTTTCCTAAGCGACCTATGCAAATACAGACTATCGCTTATAATTAATCTGATTTTTATACCAAACTTCATGTCATATAAGCATTTGCATGATGCTTCATTATAAATAGTAAATAAATCAAAAGATCTTGAAATAGAACATTTCTCCTCGGCTACTCTATTTGATCGCGACAAAATGAGAAAACGATTTCGAGTTGAACATGCAGCGTAAAGTGAATTTAATTTTCTCTACAAGACCTAAAGAAACACATTTTAGTGGTTCACTGCTTCTAGACTGTTCATTTTTACTCAAATTTTAGACAAATAAATGTGCAAGTTTACCGATTTAAAAACTAATTTGCACAATTAAAGGACACATATCGAATGAATTAGAGTTCGATAAATGTAATTTATCATTCAAAGTGATTTCCGGGTAATAACTGTGTATTTAGTGTAGTTTGATTCATCCCTTCAATCAAATGCTTTAATATTTAATTATTACTACTCATTATTATTACCCACAGCATTGCAAAAATTTTATGATTTTCAACAGTGGGAGGTAATTGAGATCGGTTAGCGAAAGATCCAACAAATAATAAATGGAAAGGGATCAAAAGATGCCGAAAGAGTCGTCAAAGCATCAGCAACTCACTTCATTTGATTTTCAGATTTGTGGTGTACAGTACTTGAGCAATGATTAGCCCACGTAAAAAATTCACATGTCATATTTACTCTTCCGGATTGCAGCAAATTCTTACCTTACTTCAGTACTTACTGGTTGATATTTTAATCATGATAGTTGGTCTTGCCACATCAATTCATTTTTTCTTCCAATGGTTGAAAATGTCAAATTGTCCTGCATAATATTCGGCACTTTACAGTCTTAAAATACCAGAGATTAGATGGTTGACAATATTTTAAGTCAACGGTGCTCCCAAAGCTGCGTTTATTCAGGGTCCGCTTATATGGAATTTTCAAGTGCTAAACACTTCTTAACTATTCTACGCCACAATTAGACTAATAAGTGAACCATGCTAACATTTTTTAAGTTAAAATTATAGAAATTGACGTAATATATTTTCTTGTTAAAAATTACCAACTGAGAACATTTCTCATTCCGTCATCTAATCAGCCACTTGAGATTTTGTGAAATTCTTTCAGTTCAAACTTATTTTCAATAAATAAGCTAGCTTAATTTCAAAATATCAATTTTAGGATCGCGCAAGAGAGAAATAAGCACTAGCTTGGTACTATATATTTATAACACGAAGTGTTCATGGTTATGATCAAGACGAGCAAGCTGCCACACGCTAATGTTTGCTTAATCTGGAGACTGTTTAGCTTTGCTCCCTATTCCCAAGGCGCATGATTAACAATGACATAATGACCTTCTTAAAGTAAACGGTATTAATCCCCAAGCCAGCCTATGGAAGGCTAATAGGTGATAATGATCAGAAATAGCGTTTTAGATTCACCTTCTTCCACCCTTTTCTTGAGAATTGGAAAAAGGATATTTTAGAAAGTAAGCTATCCTTTAAGTTATTCCAATGACTATTCAAAATTCCATGACATTAATAGCTATTCAGATTTAATTTACGACGTAACGACTTAGGCTAAGCAACGTAAAGTTAAAACATATTCTCCCGCTCTTCTGTCCTTTTAAACTCAAAATCTCTTATTAATGGAGGACTGTTCCGGTCATTGCAGCAAGGGCGCATAATCATAATAAACAGATTTACAGTTCCAAAAGTGCCTTGAAAACAGCGCCTTTAGCCTACCATCGAATGAGAACAAAATATCCTACATAATGCATTCAAATGCCTGTATCAATATTGGTTTATACTGATTTAATTCTGTTTTTATGTTATCAGACGTATTTAAGAGAAGACTTTCCTCCTTTATTTCCAAATGTATATATTTTTGGGTAGACGCCATTAACGTGATGATTTTATTGAAATTTGAAATGAATGCATATGATATCCAGTTTGAAATTTATGATTCATTCCGTTGTTCTACACTGGTGTTTAATTATTCACTGCGATTTCCTTGGGTGGATCTAGAATGATCTGAGGTGCTGAAAACTCTAGTTAACTCTTCAAGTCTTTCAGTGTACACGACTAATTAACCGCTAGATTTGTGTTCTGTGTCGTTCGTGTTCTTACACATTTTACTGATTTCCAGGAACTTCCTAACCGCTTTCAACTGACCAATCGTCCCATCTACCAAACTTCATTTTCCCTCATTCAAATCCTTGCATTTTCTTTTTGTTTTCCAGTGAGTCCGGCTAGGCAGTTCCATATATCTTTTCCACCTTTTGCGAAACACATATCGAAATAGGTAGAATGCTGCTGGCGCTAGATCTCTAAAGTAAATCGATATTCTCAATAAAACTCATTAAACAAAATAATCAAAATCGGTTGTATTATATCTTGACCGGATTTAATTATTCTTTAATAATATAAAGTCAAGTTTTTTTAATTGATATTCGGAAATTTTAGTTTTTTCTAAACAGGGCTTTTAGGTTGCTTTCATTTAGCCAAATGTAATTGAGATTATTGTGATCAGTTAAAGTTTGTTTATTTGAATAGGCAATTTAATTATTTTCTGCATTTTCTAACCAAAGAATTTGAATTACGCTTAGTTATTAATCCGATTCTCTCCAAACTATTTATTTGAAATTGTACAATTTAATTTTGTTTTCACTTTATTCCAATACAGATGAAAACAAAACCATCTGGACAATTTTTAAGTTTTCCCAAAAGTTCACAAAAGAATAAATAAGAAAAAATTAAGCGTTTTCAAATCTTATTTCGGGCACCTAGAAGAGCTCAATGGTTACGTCTAGACACTTAATCACTGGTTTATAGGACATTATTTCTTATATTTGCGTAAACAAAGTTCCGTGAATAAATATTTTGCTACTATGCTATTTATTTGCATCAAGAAACATTTAATTCTTATCCATATATAATCCCCTTATATTGTTCATTTACAATCCATCATAGTTAGAACCCTTACGGATATCAATAGATGCAAAGTAAGTGAAAATGTTAACCACGGGAACATTCTATCTAGTTTCATATCCAGTGATCCCTTTTTCTAAAGACGGTAGTGAATCGGATTGGTATGAATATCGATAAAAATACCTATGCGGAAATCAAATCTACATGTTCAATGGCGGAGTTCAGAACGGTTCCATATACTTTAGTCGAGCACTGATTTATTACGACATCTATTTCAAATGCTATTGTTATTTTAAACAATATTAATCCGTTTTAAATAAATGTAGAAGCTATTTACACTCAGGAACGATTATTTTAAGACTTTCTTTAGGTAGGAAATATAATAGCATTACATTCAAATCCTTAAGGGGAGCGAAAGAGGTAAATATTAGTCGTTAATAAAACTACTTTCACTGAATTTTAATGATCACCATAGTCTCATGTGCCTGTTCATAAATCTAAGAACATTCGAATAAATCCAAGTGACACCGTCAGTTAATCAATTACTATTTCCACCGGGAAAGAATAGAGGAAAAGCGGCAATCTTGTTTATAATGATTTGAAAAGTGATTTTATAAAATTCAACCGTATCTAAGTTATAGGTTATCGTGATTGGCCTAACGGTTTTTATAAAATTTATTGCCTTCTTCACACAGTTGTATATATTACTCATTCCCCGACATTCAAGTAGATTATTGATTTTTTCTATTACCTAAACATACATTGTGTGCTTTTTTTCACCTGCTTAATCATTTTTTCTACTTTCCGGTTACATGATTGCCACATCCAATAAATATTTACCTTTCATTCTTGGCTACTGTCTGCTGAATAAGCACGGTTAAAATTGATTTTACTCGACCATATCGTCTTTAATTTTTTCCTTATTGACTACTGATGATATATTTTCCACCAGAGAGATTTATTCCAATTATTTCCCAAGCAAATTAATGATATTAGTAGACCATTACTCTTAAATACCATATCGTATTGATTGCAAGTATCGTGGTCTAAATAAGTCTTTATTTGGGCACATAATATTATTGATAATACTAGTAATTACGATAAGATATAAAGTATGAAAGATAGGAATAAGAACGTAAAGCGTAGGAGAGGGGGCGACTTTCCTGCCTCCTCCAAGACAGACAAAGACGAATCACTATAAGGCCTGATTCAGATTCCTAACTGATCAAATCTATGGGTAGGTAGTGCTTCAGTTTGACAAGCTAGATTGTAGGCCAACTCCAAATGTGCTTTTACAATAGGCTTTAAAGAGTTTAAAAGCCAACATTTTGAAATCTAAAAACTAAGAAGGGAACATTTTCTTTACATTCAAGTGTTTTTGTTACTACTAAAAATATCCATATATGCAGAGTGAGCATAACAAGGGATAATATTATTGACAGAATGCCGTAAATGTAGCTCAAGATCACAGACTTTGTGTTTTTTCGTAGCACGAACAATGCCCCCATGTAGTCACAAAGTCAACCGCCATTCTTATTAATATGCTATGCAAGATGCTCCTCACACCCACACAGTCGTAAAGAAATCTGTTGATAATCAGCAACGCTTCTATTCCCTTCTTTCAAATCTGATTCAAAAGTCGTTTCTGTCTTTGTTGAAACTAAGCTATTTAATGTTACTAATTTCGAAGTAATCCAATTACCATATTTGGTTTAAATGACTTATATTTTCCATGGCAGAATTAAGATTGCTTTAAGATTTGTGATAGTGACATTGTTGATAAAATATAGGAAATAATAGAAATGGCTAAACCCATTAGTTAATACTAATCAATAAGGTAAATATTGGAGTACCAGCTCCTCACCAATAAGTCTACAGTTTCATCTAACTACTCAGCAACCCAAATGAAAAGAGAAATTTTATATTGCTTAAGACTCATGTAACTTCTGTCTTATTTTGATAAATTTACGTATTTGATGCAATATTACATGAGATTTTATGCCATAGGAAATTATAAAAAAGAGGTAAAGCACAAAATTTGCTTTATATGAGCATATATCATTAAAATGAAGTCAGACATCCAAAGGATACAAAACATATTAGAGAAGATAGAGAGACTTAAAAGATGAGTTTATTGATGCATTTCGACAGGGTTATTTCACCTCATTTTTAGAGATTAGCAGAGTCAGATCTGTTTGCAATCGGAAAGAGAGAATTTAGAGGACAGAAAAATGAAAAAAGGACGAAAAGATAAAGGGGATATTTAATGCCATATCGGATAAGTACATAACATCTACACTTAACGTTAATCGCAAAATCCTACTTGTTTTACGAGAGATTCAGGGGACGATGTTTGTCATTGCAATTTTTGAAGAAAGCAAAGTAATCTTAGATGTGAGGATTGATAAGGGTGGGTATATTTAGGAGGCATTGGATGAAGGGGAAAACTCTACACAATACTATCATCTCCATTGAGCATAACCTTTTCACCATTTCCAGCCACTGAAGCTGCTCCAATATTTCGAGGTGGTGCTGATGCTGATATAAATCCAATTTCTGGATGATGTCGAACAACATGGGCCTGAGGATGACCAAGGTAATTCGGGATAGGTTCGATGTACTTCATTTCCTCGGTGGCAACTACATCTTGAATTCTTTTATGACGATAAATGTGCCAGAGTTCACAAGCAAGATCGCCGGCCATCATATCACCAACATTCATAGAAATGAGACGAATTAGGAATATACCATCTGGACGTAGGAAATTCTCCACAAATTTCTTTGAGGCATTTCGGTCTGTATCCTTCATCACGCACATGATTTTCAGGTATCGGCGAATGAACTTCAGTCGATAGCGCGCAAAGCCCATTCGCATGAACCAGTTGATAAAACTGATCAGGGTTATTATACCCAAAGCGCAGTGCCAAAACCAAAGAAATATGAAGATCTTTTCCAGAAACATGTTCAGTGGTAGCACACATTGGATTGTATACCTAAGTTAAAAGAAGTTGGATAATTAAATGATATACAAATGGCTTGTTCAAGCAAATTTAAAAATAGGATCAATTTCTTTGCGGCAATTCTTTTTCATCCAGTGCATTTTCACCGAATTTTTGAACTCATTGGAAAATTCAAATTGATAGAAAATAGAAACCAAAAGCGTCTTTATCATATGATTTTTAATATAATTGAAAATTCGGACGAAAGGGACCTTTCCGAAGTGAGTGGGTACTTCCTATGGCGATTGACAAAAAATCACAGTTATCTTTGTAAAAACACTATTACAATTAATGAACAATTAAAAATGTATTCTATCAAATGTGATTTGGATAAAACTTATTAAATTAGAGAGAATATAATTAGTTAAATGTCACTCGTTTAAATTGTTCTGGATTATAAGCGGAGATTTGTTACTTAAGTCTTATAAAGGAAAAATCTGGGAATTAACGTAAAAATTGTGAGAAAAACCTAAAATCTTATTAATTTTGAGGTGGTACAATTGGTCTTAATCAGATGAATCTAAAATTTACTTAATTTATATGTTGCGGTCAAATGAATTAAAAACTCTTTCCTACTTAGGATATAAATATGTCCTCGAAAATCTTCCTCGCACCAATGTTATTATTGTTATTTTAGTTATTTTCATTATTTTTTTCTTTGTTGTACCTTTAGAAACATTCAACCACTTCATCTTCTAACACTAGGCACATGGAGTCCGGTAGCCTTGCAGCATTGGAACGAGGATTTAAATATTCGAAGCTTTACGTTTAGCAGTCTAATACTGTTGAGAGCTAACCACTGGAAGAATTAATCGTAAATCACGGCAAATTAATAGTTTATGACAGAGAAATCGTTCTTCCGAGCTTTAAAATCTACACTGCGGCAAAATTAGGAGAGAACTGAGGTTAGATGAATTGGAGGGGGACTGTCAAGGCTAAAATATAATGGTAATTTGAGAAAAATCTGAAATATTCTCCTTTTGAGAACTTGACATTTTTTGGGCTTATATCTGCTAAATTTCTTCCTAATCTTATACTGCATTTTAATCATTTTGTATATCCGAATTGTTTCAAGATGATAACTGAGTTTTGTAAAGTGCATGGTTAACTTACGCATTTTTGCTCTATTCTCGATTTCGTTAACTACTAACAAGATCGTGGAATCAGTTATATACAGAATGGGAATTGGTGAGAAAAATGCAAAAAGGAACCAAGATCACAAAGGCTTCTACAAATGATTTTATCAACACCAATGAGCCGTAAATCGGATCATTAGAAAATTTCCGTCCGTTAATAAAGTTGGTTTCAATCGTACAAATTACACGCAGTTAGTGAGTAAAACTGGAGGCCAAATGAATTCGATTTATGAATTTTTAGGTTGTTCTGAATTGTAAGTAAATTTAAACTGAAATTTCTTAATGGCAGGCATTTACTAACTTCAGAATGAAATAATCCCATTCGCGAAATGTTTCCCAAATTAGATTACTACTGATTCTAATAACGCTTAATAGTGGATGACAGCTACCTTGTAAGCCGGTTGTAAGCCATTCACTAAAACACAGTATTATGGGAATACGAAAATATAATGTAGCAATCTTTGCCATCATTAATTGCTATTCCTCTTCATTTTGATGCAGGCAATAATTTAGTTTTCTAAATGTAAATTTGCATTCAGATATATTGAATATTTTACTAATCACTACTAGGTATGGCCATGGATTTCATTACATACCCAATTTAATGCGAAATTTAGCTCAAAAGTTTTCTGCATTCTCCCTATTCCCATTGTGTCTGCGTTCTCGACAGTAATAAAATAGACAGAGAGAATGTGGACACTGAGAGAGCAATTGCTCCGCATTTTTGAGAGAGGGACTGAGAGTAATAAACATTCTCAGCAGAGTCGTTCTTTCGGTGGAGTAGGAAAAGGGGAAAGAGTGATTTGTCTGAAAATTTTCCGTTTGTTTGCAGTTTCTAATTATAAAACAAATAGAAAAAGTGTTATGTTAGTATATTTTTAACTAACCAGTCGTCTAGGAATCTGAGGAATATTTCATGGTTCATTTTCCCTTAAAAATGGAATACGTTGGACATTTATTCCCCATATTTCGACTTATGAAAATCACTTATTTGACTGAGTCAAATTTTTTTCAAATTTACATGTTCTGATCCAAATATTAATTTACTTCATTTATTTAAGCAAATAATTCCGAAGTAAATAGTGAATCTTAAAAAATGTAAATCAACGTCATAATTGTAGCTTTGCCATGACGTTAAAGTTTGATAACCATCATAGGTTTCTTTTTTTTCCGGCTTTTACCTCAATTCTTCAATTCTGTGGAAAAGCATCTAAGCACGAAAAATGGTAAAATATTTAGAAGGAGAAATGGTAAAAAGGAGAATACAAGGTCGGCGTATCAAAATTATTGAAACTAATTTTTTTATATTTAGCTTATATATTTTTTACTGAACGGATTTTATTCCCTGAAACATATTTTAACCTTCATACTTTTAAATATTGGTATTTTTCGTCACGATTTCTATATGATTTGATGTTTTTGATGTCCATTAGATTAGTCTTGAAGATTAATCATGCCACTGAATCACTTATTCTTTCTTCTAATGGCCGCAATTTTAAGGCCACCATCAAGTTGACATAGGGGGGCAAAATTAGGTTCGCTCAACATAAAATTTATATTCCTAGATAATTCAAAGGAGAATAGAGATATATAGTGGGTCATTTGATAAGGAAATCAACTTAATGATTATTTCAAAGTATTTCGACGTCTAGATTGCAGCAGTTGATTGTCTAGGATGTCCAGTGCATGTTGACTGGTTCTCAGTCATAGGTGGTCTTGCCACTTTGTTTAATTTTTTCATACAATGACTGATAAGGCGAAATAACCTTTCATGATATCCAGCAGCTTAAATACTTAATGTAGCGGAGATGAAATAGCTAAACCTTTTAAGATATATGTTGATAGTTCTGTCCTGCTTAAATTCTGTGAAGACAAGCAAATAAAATTTACGTTCTGAATTAATTAATTTGTTGTTAAAAGGTGATGGGTGATTCTTAATTCAAAGGTTGTAAAATATATTTTGTAAAAGAAATTGTAAAAGAAACACACGAACTGTCCTGCGATGGTCTTTTCAAACATTTTTCTGTAGTAAAGATAAATCCATATGTTAATATCTTTATTCCAACGCTTATTTTTTTTAAATTTCAGGCGTTGGATGTTCAAATCTAGCCCATTCTACTTACAGTTTAGTAAAATAAAATCTTTTAAGTCCCTACGTTGACTTAAAAGTCCCAAATTTACTAAAAATTTTCAATATGAGTACTGTCTCCGAACCGACTCGACGTTTCTAACATGAAAAAGACCGTTAGGACTTCTCGTTTACTTAAAAGGTCTAGATTGCAAAAATAGTGACTTTGTGGTACGCTTACTATTAGCTACTTAAGTTGTTGCTGTTATCTAACTTCCATATGCCATTTATTAGCTTTGTACTTCCAGCCACTTTTCTTTTATCTAGATCAATATAGTCTAAGTTGCAGCAATGTTTTTAAAAGGGAGAATCTTATGCTTCATGAACCGTTATTACTGACATTTTCAGAAAAATTATGCAAGAACTTGGAACTCTATTTCGCTATGCTGATTAAAATGCTCTTGCTACTATCTTGATTTATCGTCCTCGTATTAACTAAAGTGAAGGAAGGTGGTAAGACCATCGGTCCTAATAAATCAACTGGTTAATAAACATCGTGGATATCTTGAACAGGAATTTGCTCAGTAGTCTAGGAAATGAGTCATAAAATTTGAATTTCAGAACCATTATATAATTATTATGCTTCCCGATTCTATGAAACAAATTTAGCAGGACCATCTTGAAACTCTTACTTTATTCTCGACAGTTTTTTCAATTATGTTCCCCTTATCATCTATTAGAATTTAATTCTACACGAATTAATTTATTTTCCCAAAATGAATAATTGTAAAATCCTTTGACTTACACTAAGTTATATTAATAATAATAATAACTGAAAATGTAATGCATTAAACTACTTATTTTTCTTCTCCACCAGCACTTTATAATGAACCAGAAGCGGTCACGAAATCCTGCCTAATCCATAATGCCATTATTATATCTATAAACTTAAAATGAATGAACGCCAATTTATCATTTGCCGATAACCAGCAAGATTGAAATGCGCTACACTTGTCAAACATATCAAAGTTGTAATATAGTTGTAACATATGAGACCGCTGATGATACTCAAAATGCCTGCTTTGGTCTTAAATTAGACGACATTCAAGCAACTTCTCAATAAGACGGTTTTACCACTAACGTGGACCGGTACGTGGACAAATAAAGATTGCCTTTAAGATACGTATTTATCAGTGAACCCGGCTCGTCTACTGTCAAACCGCAGTGATATGACTAAGTAGATATTTTCCAGTCTCTTTCCTGAAACAGACACTGAAAACAGTAGAAGTGATTGTGCATTCTTCTAAACACGAGGTAGAACATTTATTACAGTTTATTTACGTGACAAAACGCAGAAAAAACAAATTGAAACTACTAATCCCACGAAATTCAGTTTGATAAAACTGAATGCCATGAACCACACCTATTTTAACCATTCTCGGCCACTAAAATGGGGTATCAATTACTTACAGAGAGTGATGCAAAATTTTTACCTAGTTAATTGATTAGATTTTGGATTAAAGTTTTAGGAGAATCAAAATCTTGTGCGCTCCCGTAAAACATTCAGACGACGACAGGATGTCATGAGAAGTCTTTAAAAACTACATATTGGGGTGGAAAATTCACTGAACTAACTCAAATTTTAAATTTCTGAATAAAACTATGGCAGTTTTGATGCATTTGGAAATTTTTCTCCTCAATAATATGCAGTATGAATAGCTTTACTCTCCAATTTAATTCAAAAATTTTAAATGGTTAAAATTATTGTTTTATTCATCAAAATTAGCTGATTACTTTAGTTTAGACGTAACACTGAGACATTTTAGAGTAGAAAGGATTTCTCACTAAATAATATTTCTGTTTTAGTAGTTAGAACTTGATATATTTTATCACTAGATCAAGCACCGTCATAGGGTTGTAGAACTCCTACAAAAAAGAAAATATAACCTGAAAAACCATAACGTTTGAATAAAATTTTGGATTCAAAACTGTTAAAGCATCAACTAACTGTCCCTTTTAAATAAATGAATTCGGTTTTTATTGTTGTAAATTCCATTCCGTTTTCTATTCTACTATTTTAATTTTGACGTGACTGAAGTGTTCGTTGAAGTTTCACTTATTCTTTCATGAAACTTCATATGGCAAATTTGTTTGTTTACGTGCCAACTCTTACTCAGAGTAAAATTTTATATCGGAAAATTACAGACTCTAGGAGAATAATGTTAGTGTATACAAAAAACTCATCTTCTATTTGACACATTCATCGTAAATCAACTTAACGAATTCAATTATTACAGACTGATATAGACTTGTATAGTATTTTTCTTTTCGAATAACAAATAAAGCTACGTGTAGTTGTGGAACAAAATTTGGAATAATTGGGCATACTATTGGTGATTAAGACCAACGGCGACCTCTTTAAACAACAAATACTCTTCCACTGTCTACAAATGCCATATCTTACTTTTGAATATCTATATTTACTGAAAATCTTTTAAGCCAGTATGATTTTTTGAACTCTTCTTGATTAGATTTTGAATTTGCATAATCATTAAGACTTTATTGAAAATTAACACCAGTTGTCTAATTTCTACACAAACTGCAAAATAAATTATAAGTTTGACTATCTGTTCTTGTTAAATCAAAAGAAAAAAATATTTTTTTGCAATCCTGTTTTCTTTTACCAATGTTTTGCCATTCCTTACCATTATAAAAATCCATGTTATGAAGAATTACATTTACCAGATATTGGTATTACTCAGGTTTCCTTAAACATCGGGTTAGATGGTCAATCCACTTTTCGTCTCCATTTAAATACTGGAGTCTTTTTCAATTAACTTAAGAGCAAGTAGTCTGTTTTTTTGCAAAATAGTTTTGAGGAAGAAATTTCGGATGACTTACAATTGGTTTTTACCAAGTTTCTTTGCCTCAAAGTCACAGAAAGTTACACGTGGGAAATTGCCAGAGGTATGCCAGTCAGTTCCCTGCAGCAAATCAATTAATACACGCACTCCATAGAAGGCAGTATTAGTTCCAATGAATTTTTCCATGAGAACCAGCTGTCCCACAATGTTAATGAGGTATAGACCTTTAACGAAGAAGTAGAGAACCACGAGGAAGTTTCCGCTTCTTCGACCACAGCAGACTGTTTTTCTTGAACTTGACTTCGTTACCCTTCTAGCTATATCAGCCCTCTCGACTGGAGATGCTAGACCGGCTGCTGGACTACTTTCTGTAATGGGATTGAGGGGGAATTTTCGTGCACGTCTTCGAGACGATCTTGATCTCCAGCATGATCCCAAACCCGATCCGCCACCGCAAATAGAGGATGCAGCACGTTTATGCCTTCGAGATGAGGGAACACCAAGGTTTGGTTCTCCATTACTTCGTTTTTCACCGCCACTTCGTCGAGACTCGACTTCAGTCTTGGTATAGCCAGGGGGAGGTAGTTCTGTTTCTAAGGGGAATCTTTGCATACCACGATAAGGGAAGGCAGATGCTGCCCCCGCATTCGTTCCTAACACGCGTTTATAATCTCGAAGACGGTAAATACAGCCTTCCATATATCGAGCAATAAAACGAACGTTCTTGAGGCCGTGTTCAGGGAGGAGGATATTTGAGTCATTAGCCATTTGCATAATACGGCGCACATTGAAACCGGAATGTGAGTAAAAGAGACGCCAGATAAGACAGGGTAGGTAGAAGAGAAGGGCTTGGATTGCCATAAGAATTGGGGCCCATTGGTAATAGAGAATTCGTGCGTTTTCGCGATCTGTTATGTTATGTGGCAGGCGCTTGGGTAAAGGAGAGAAATAGGTATTTGACACCCAACAGTAGTTTTCTGCGTACTCCTCCCAGCCTCTGGTAAACTCTTGTGGGATCCAGCATTGAATGGGTTTGCCTGAAACAAACCAAATAAACATATTTTGGAATCAATTTCATAAATCAATTGAAAGACATGTCACTGCTTTTACCTTTTATGTGCATTTCACTTTATGAATTAAAAATCCTTGGCGAATTATACTCCAAACTTTCACTCACTAGAAAGGAATATCATATCCAAGAAATATTTAAGTTATGAGCATCTAACCTGAAACAATCTAGATCATTAAAGATAAGCACCAGTTTTATCTCTTAAATAGGCTTCTAGATAACTAGTTAAAAGAAATTGAGAAGCTCAAAAGACAATGAAGATTAGGAGTTTGTGAAATATATGCATTCTTTGTCCGTTTGACAAGCTACTAAAGGAACCAGACTTGAGATCTCCGCAATCTATCATCGCGGACATGATAACTAACATTCATTGAGTCCTTGCTGTATACCATTCAAAATAAATGCCATTCCTATCGCATATGTAATAAGGTGCCTGTGTTTTATTGACGAAGATTTAACATTTAAAATCCGTCTGAATTAGCATTAAATTAAGCTTTCGGTTTTCATGGTAATGGAATATTGTTATCATAATTAGCAAATGCAAATTGTTGCTATTTTAATCACGAGTGACTCTAAATACTCTGATCAGTTAAACTTTAGATGGTTGTGTAGAAGCGAAGAATAAAGCCAGAGCATCCAAAATTCAGAGTTCATGCGAATTCTGAGTTTGCAATATGTTTAAATTTTTATTCATTTATGTCTTGATATTCAAAAATTTGAATTTCAGGATATAACAGGTACGTTTTTAAGTGAGTTAACTGGGTTAATGTTAAATGCTAGCTGGCCTAATTGCTGAATTGAAAATCCGTATTTTTTAAAATTTTGATAAATCACTTCCTTCTGATAACTAGTTTAAAATTTGCAGATATCAATATTATTCCGCAAAGGGTTGACAAAAATTGATGACCTCTGGTATTCTACAGTTAGAAAAAGCAAATAGTTGCAAATTCATTGTAGGAATGGCGAAAGGTATGTAAAAGGGAAGATTGAATCCCTTCAATACCTGGCAATCCCTTTTGCAGTTAAATGAATGAATGATTATTTAAGTATTATTTAAGGAGCAATACATTTTGAAAATAAAGTTTGTGAGCATCCAACGATACAAAATTGACATACAAAATTATTGGTCAATTTTATTCGGCGGTTTAAGTAATAAAGAATCCATATAATCCTTTTAAATATTTAAAACTGGGCGTTGATAGCAATTTCCTTAAGGCAATTTGGATTGACGACTGAGTGTAATAAAAAGTTAACAAACATTAAAGCTGATTAATCAAATGTGGCAGATTTTGAAGGAAGCTGGGCTTTAATTGAAAGATACGAAAAAATATAGAAAAATAACATTCTGCCATATTTAAATATTAAAATTTGTTGTTTTTTTCAACTCTTAAACGTCATGTAGAATGAAGATCGAAGCACGTAAAAGTCACGCAATAAAGAAATTTTACTCTAAAATTTCCCATTTTATCAACTTTACTATAAGTTAAAGTATTTTTTTAAGAGAAGGTAATAAATAGCCTATATAAATGTAAAAGAATAGTTATTATTTATAAGCAGCATATATAAAAAACTTGAATTCAAGTTCAACTTTAATATAATTATCCATATATTTCCATTGTATAATGCATTCTGGATGCCGTGGGAAAGTGTAGGTCTAGAACCAACTGAAAGCAGGAAGGCAGGAAATAGACCTCTGCACAGTGTGTAATTATTAAAGATTATGAAATACAAGTCACCTGAATCATGTAATCACATAGAGATGGATCAGTGGGGGCCCTGGACTCATAAAGGTCAACTACAAAAGAGGCAATTGGGTTGATTAAGGACATAGCATTGGACATAGAAGCCGTGGGTCAGTGGGAGAATTTGTCACACAACAGGACATTTCAGAACAGGACCAGTAGCATCAGGACATGACACGCTGTATGTATTTGAAATAATGCCAAAAAATTAATAAACCACATCATTTACAATAATTCTTATTTTCACACAATTTAATTACAAAAGCTTTTTAACAATTACATTAGATAGGATTTTCATGTGAAAATAGCGACTTTCAAATAACGGTGATTAATTTATTTTGATTGGAAGGTAACTGCATAAACAAATCCAGTCTTAAATCATAATTGATTCCATCTTTTTATTTGCGTGTATCTTTTCGATTTAATTCCTCCAAAGAATATAAAACGTCTGATTGTTTATATCCTCAAGTTGAGCAACTTACTATTTGAATTTATTTATTTATAATTCTTTTAGATGTAATTACGTAGAAGTACTGGGTAATCTTCAGTTGATTTGTTTACAAGACCGAAATAAAATTTTGAGGTCACTTTAATCATACAAACTTCTAAACTATGGAATATGAAATAACAAGGGGTGTTTAGTTTAATCAAATGAAAATGTGCGTTAAATTACATATAACAATGGGAATATAAACCAAAAGATATCATTTGATCTAGAGTGAATAGATCTCTTTTATTGCATTCTCTAATTTACGAGTGATAAGAGGAAAATGAGATCTGAGCACCAAAACTATGACTTATAAAAAGCCTACGTCTATTTTTAATCCTATGATCATTCATCTGATTTCAGTTTTAAAATAACTCAGTTGAATTCTTTGTTTTATGTAGTTATTCTGGGGTCAAATTTACATGAAGTTGTCTGATTTTATCGTTTATATCACGTGGCATAAAAAGATGACATCATAAAATTTTTGAGGAATCATCTAAATTTTCAAATGAAACTTAGTTTGTTACTTCTGCCGGCAGATTCCTCCTAGATATATTTTCGTGAGGACTGCTGAATAAATCTATTTACATCCCCACTTCTAATAAATAAAACCCAGGCACATGTAATATATGTTTCCTGCGTGCGTCCGTATGTGTTGGAGAGATGAGTGGGGACATGAGGCAGGGATCACAATGGGGGGTGAGAAAGGGGCGTGAAGGTGAGTAGATAAGTGAAGAATTAGGTGCTGGATAGGAGGAAGGGAGATGTCAGGAGGTGTGTGTCTGATGGATAACGCGTATGACTACGGATCGGAAGATTTCAGGTTCGAATCCTGGCTTGCTCGAAGTGGAACACCTCTTCGGCCTTTTGCACGCTCAAGGTGTCGCAGAATTTCTTCCCAGTCCCCTTACTACGCAGTACCCTATAAGGAGTAGGGATATGGACTAGAGTGGAAAAGCTTGTGCCGTCATTGTACGAGGGAAGGCGATGATATATATATATATATATTAATTTATATATTTAAATGACTTTATTAAGCAGTAAAAGGCTCTTGTTTTTATAATATGAAATAACCAAACGCGCTGGGACTGTTTTTATTTTCACAAAAAATTTATCTTCATCTGTAAACATAGACACGAGCAAAAAATAAAACTGTGTTTTGTGCCGATTGATATTACATTAATAAACAAAAATATTGTAGTTCAAGATGAATGAGCCAAGTAATAAGTAGAGAAAATTAATGCAGGGTTTAGATATTTATTGAAATTGTTTTGTAAAAGTGATACCCCATTGGAATGAAATGGGTGGGAAGGAGTATTTTGAGCAGTTTCTATATGCGAATCACATGTAGAAATTTTGCTTGAAAAAATAATAAACGGTCGATCGAATAAACATTTGAATGAGCACATTCAACGAGTAAGAAAAGATGGGGAAGCAAATGGTGAGACATAATAGGAATTAAATGTAATTGATTCAAATACAAACACGAGTTTCAGTTTTCATCTGGGGAAGTATTGCAAAAAAATTCAGATTTGGATTCCAATGTGCTATTATTTACCTCTATATTTGGCTCCATGTAAAATTAAAGCCTCCTACCTGATTTCAGATGCATTATAATAATCAAAAACGTTTCATGGAGCAGATTGTTTAAAAATAAATAAAATTGGATTCGGCTTGATTATAAATTAAACCGCCTGCACAAAGTCCAGCTGTCCACACCCACATTCAATTTTATTATAAGGAGAACAAATGACAAGTTAAGGCTCAGGGACAGTGTAAATCTTATTTCACTATTCCTCCTTTAATAAATTCATCACTGTTAGCTCAAACCTATTTCTTGAAGTTTATTTTCATTAAACTGACTTACTACTGATCGAAATAACATCTTTTGTTAAGTTTCAAAAGCAGACAAACAGTCACTTTTAATTAACTTTATCAGCAACACTTATTTATCTGTTTGATTTAGTACTATCAGCGCACAAAAGCAGAAGATGGTAAGGAAAGGGTGACATTGTCCGATTTCTCTTATCCTTATCCTGGAACAATGGTAAAACTTTTGTGACTCTAATGTTAGCAAAATTAATTCAGACACTAATATCTTCCTGAAATTGTGTATAAATTTTGGAAAGCATATTTTATACTCCTGTAATGCATAGATATGATATTGTCAAGTCCTTCTGGTGGCAAATTTGAATTCTGCCAGATGAAACCAATATTGTTGATCAGCCTGCTCATGGAATACACGCCGATGCTATCATTTGTCAAAGACTGGAGTTGAGAAGCAAAATCTTTCATAAGCAGGATTTTTCCATATTGAAACTGACTTATTATTTTAATGAATCTCAAAAAATCTTAAAAGACTGGTGAAAGTGGATGATCACTGGTGACTGGGAACCCGTTGAATAGGCAAACAATTAAAAAGGGTACTTTATGTTTAGCTAATGAACAAACTTTCATTTATGTTATACAATAGACTGAGGTCTAGGTTTAGAACTCCCCATGGTGTTTATGTTCACAAAACATCTTACATAACTAATAATGATTATACATTACCGAAATAGTATCAATTTTTGGAATTTTATACAGAAATGTGCCTTTATTTGAGTTATAATGAACGCAAATAATGTTAATAAATTAAAATTACTCTAATATTCTATGATTAACTGGGTATCTTTCTGCATTAGAATAGATTATTTGTGTGTGGAATGTCTTTAGTGATTTTTAAATTTTATTATTTGACATACTATGAATGGTAAATTACAAACCTAATTTACTTTGAAGTTCAATTATAAAAAAATGCATAATTTAAGGGGTGACATTTGTATTTAGCATTCATTTATTGAAAAGCAAATTAAATGCTTTGCAATTATCAGCAATAATTTATTCCCGGTTGAATGCATTTTTAGGCATTCAGTTGAAATTTACTCCGAAATCACTCACATAGCTTCTATCAAGCATTGATCATTGTCGATCTTGCTATATTCAAATAATACATCGAAAAATGACCGGATTTACACCTGATGAACGTTCAATCCATTTGAGATTGGGGCCCATCACCGAGCTAACTGATTCTATTGATTGTACATTTATGTAAGACACCAAGTGCAGTTAAAACATGTTTCAATTATTTGTGTAAAATTTGTCAAAGCCGATTTAACATGTCAAAAAGTTTCATTAGCTAAAATATGGGGTTTAAATTTAAGGGATTCTAAGAGTGCCATTGCATTTGGTTAGACGAAATGATATATCTATACTCAGTTATATAATTTCTGTTTATATTACCAGTTTTTAGCCAGTTGGAAACTAAACTACTGATTTTTTTAAATAATCACGCATTACAGCTTAGTAAACACGAATTTATGGGATTTATGAAGATCAGATTGTACTATTTTTTCTTAGTTAAAACAATAATATATTTTTAAACGACTTTATCTCTCAGAGCTTATGTAGACTCTAGTAAACTCTGTTGAGTTAAAAGCATGGTTGTTGGTATCAGCTGCTAGTATTTTAACTATAAGAAGAAAATTATGTTTCAGAAGTGATTTAACAACCATCCATACTAATAAACGAGTAAATAAGGTCAATAGGCCAAACACATATATTTACAGAAACCACGTCAAAGCTCCCGATTTCGCCACTGAAACTTTTAAATATAAATCATCAAAAGATTGCAGAAAAAGTTAAAAGCGTTATTACCTAAATCCAAATATCAAATTTTAAAGACTCTTTAATGTTATTATATCATTTCATACCTTTACACTTCTCTTTTCCTTCTAAATCAGGCACTTCTTCACCCCTTTCCCTAACCCACATAAGACTTTAAAGCTTTCATTGCACTCATGTAATCCAGTGCTTTGTATATATCTGTTAAAGTTCATTTTTAAGACCTAAAAGTTTTCGCATTTAGATGTGGTTCACCTAATTTTTATTTCTGAAATCGATTAAAACGATACCATCGACTCAAATGACGACGCACAATCGACAAAATCGTCATGCTGCCTGTTAGAAATGTCTCTTATTAAAAAATATTAAAAACTATTATTTTCTTCATTGTTAGATAATCAATTTAGCAAGTTCCATTTCGATAAAACCAATAGTCTCAACCTTTACAAATATAGTGAAAACACAAATTTACGAAATGCAGTCCATTCTGGTTATATTTTAATATCGAACAACAAATTAATGAAATCCTTAGTGTAATTATTACTGAAGAATTGTCTTTCTTGTAATTTCAGTTTTTGTGTTTAATTCATATCTAAGATTATCAAATAAGTAGAGGAAAGATAATAATTCTCATATTACCTTACTTATTTCTTCCCTGTTAGAAGACAAAAAATTACTTGGAACGAATCATAATTTATGGGAATTAATACCTCTGTTACTCCAAAGGTGGTAGAGTTGGCGCAACACGAAACTTAAAATGTGGTTGATTCCAGGCGTATGCCTTCTTTCAATTTCGGCAGAGTGTGAGTTAGTTTGTGACACGCGGGATTGCGGAAATGGAGACGAATGAAAATCGTCGCTTTTGAAAAACGATATTCATTGCCGCTATCATCAAAGTGTCCCAAATCTGTACCAAAACGGGACAGAATATTCTCAAATACTTAAGCCATGAGTGCATCATGGCTAGAGAGGCGTCAAAGACAAGTTAGGTTGGATTTGTTGGTTTTTTGACCTAAATCTCTAAATTGTGCAATTTGTTTAGCTTTTCGCAGTCAACATAAATAAAAATGTGAAAAATCTGTGTCCAAATTGTATCTTTGGTATGATGTTGATTTAATATATTTAATATCATAAAATAATAATATATATCCATTAATAAGCAGATGAAATAACATGCAGCACATTGTTTTGATGTAGTAAAATCTATTTTTATTTCATTTAAGAAAGCAGGGATACATTGTTTCGTGAAATTATAAGACCACCGGATCTGCTGTTTTATGAAAGAACCTGGTTTTATCATAAATTTTCCTCTGTTATAGACAGGATAGTAAAAACAATTAAATACAATGGTTTACATTTTGATAAAATTTTGATACATTTTGAAAAGGCTTGAAGAAATCAAGTGAAAAAAATCGCACATTCACAAGTCGATTTTGTTGCAATAAATTTCTCAAACGACTGTAATTCATATTAAATCACATCTTATAAAATTGGATGAGGAAAAAAGATTAATCTTGGTAACCTCGTAGCAAATTTCTTCTGCTCTCCCAAATCTAGAACGCCAGGGGATCAGTCGGTATATATATATATACAGAGTGGCTTTTTTGATCTCTTGGCATTTCACCAATGGATAAATATACAAAGTTTTTTTAAATGAAGCGCACTGAAAGAAATGCTGTCCTAGAGAGAGTCACAAAACTTATATGAAGAGACCCTCAAAACTACTAATTTGCATTTTTTTGAAACACTTGCATATCCTGAAAAACCGATTCGTTTTAAATCATACAAGACTTATAAGCCTTCATCTTAAAGTTAGCCATAAAATATAATTTTATTTTTAGGATTCTTTTGGCTACTGTTGAAACTGTTGATTATGATTCTAATTGAGATTAAAGCATGGGATAGTGAAATTATTGTGGAAATTATTGTCCTGGTAGAAAACAGAAATTGTTTATTTGACTTATTAATCCTTCCATTTGCTGACAATTTGACTAATTGATCTTCAAATAGATTCCAAAAGAAGGTTGTCATGTTTAATATATTTATCATAACTATTGTGCTTCTTTAAGGCTTTAGTTATCTCCTAATTGAATAATGTCTTTGGCAATAAATACAAGAAGCAAGGATTGGTTTCATGATTATTTGATAAGGCAGATAATGATTATAAGCGGATAAGATTGCACAACTTCACATAAATATGAAACAAAATCATAAGTTTTTGGCAATACGAATTAGATTCAGTCCAATGTATCAAAGGTGGTATTAAATATACGACCTAGACAGGAAGTATATGATTTTCATGAATACAATTTCGGACAGTTTGGGAAAATTGAAATCAGAATATTTCTGTCTTGAAACCAAAATAAATATTTAGTTGTAGTTGTGATTGTACTCTCTGAAAACCCCGTGTCCTGAGATAGTTTGAGAATATATATTCTGCTTAGCTAAATTTTAACAGAGTTAATGCAAAATTGTCCTAGATATGGATTTTCAAGAAGGTAGAAGATTCTATTTTAATATTACAGCATTTATATATCCATTTGATTTCATTTGGGATTTCAAGAAGGCATACAATGGGTAGACCAATAAAATATTTAGTGTTGATGCCACTCCACTCTTTAAGACAGAGGGATGCATTTAAACAATGTTTTAATATTCCATACTAACTGAAGTAAAGTTTACTTTTAAATTACATGCCGTCAGATATTTTATTAAAGTTATTTTCTAATTCCTACACTTCAAGCATGAGAGAGGGCAGGAATAGGAGAAAATATTAACAGCAAACTACGCCAGGTGGACCTGCTCACAAATTCTAAAACTTTCCCTGATTTAATATATCATATGCGGGATATAGGGAGTACTGCAGTGATAAAATCAAGTATCACCTGCAAGTATCTTGGCTATTAAAAAAAAGTTGATCGAATAGCCAATAAGGTCTGTACGCCTCAAAAATGAACTTACTTTGAAAACATGGAACACATCATGAAATTTAAATATTGAAGCAATAAAACATAAAACAAATGGTGAGGTGAATAAACTATTGAGTGCTCTTATGTGAAATTCAAGATAATAATTTTTCTAACAAAGTCCCGAGAGTTTGTTTATGTATATTTCAAAGTTCAAAATAAAACTCATGTTGTGGATGCTCATGGAGTTTTGTAAAACAATTGATTAGCATTTAAACCGTTTTCATTTGTGAATAGGAAGCCACCTATCAATCATCCCATACATTACAAGGAGAAATAGCTCTCATTGAAGGCTAGAATTTAAGTACTTTCAAGAATGAATTGATGTTGCTGAGGAAAAAATACAAAACTAAGCCGTGTTTTTGAATAAACTTTTAGCACGCGCCTCTAAATGGGTCCGCTTGCATAAGATTTTATCATTTATTGCTGCTGTTAGAACGCTCTCCACACGATTGAATGCATTTATAATTTATTTCCCATTAGAATATAATGCAATGCCTGAAACTTTTTTAGCCTGTGTTGGAAAATGCAATATTCGTTAATAATGCAAGGCAAAGTGCATTTACTCTGCCCACTCAATTCAATGCTTTTATTGTAAGCAGAGTATATGTCTACCGCGACCAAACCAGAAGGATTTCCGAAATAGCATGTTCTAAATGAAAAACATGCAACAGAATGACATATTTGAGTTATTTTTAATATTTCTAATAGTCATAATGAATAAAGAAGGTGAGTAAACAAAAAGTTGAAGATCCTAATTTTTGAAACAAAGGTTATACAAGTGAACTCGTCGTTGAATTCCACCTACGTCCATTAAGTTTAAAATGCATATGTTAGTCTTGTCTAACTGCACGTAGCTGAAAGAAGACATAATTGGAGCTAAGTGATTAGCCAGTTAGGGTCAGCAAGACCCAAAAATCGCAATCACGAGTTCGACCAGAAATTCAGAGATCATGTGATACAAGTTGAGTTTTGGAACAGTTGGTATGGGAATGTAAATTATAGTTGTTTATAAAAATGGGCAACATAATATTTGTTGAATTCAAATAAAACGAAACTTTTGAAATTTTAACTTTATTATATAGTCCCGTTTGAGCTCGTTTCATCTCCCACTAGACTACCTTGCTGTTTCTCATGTTCAGCTGTTACTGATGATGAAATCTTGTGAACCCTATTTTCTTTTGTCAATGATTGAAATAATAATAATAAGTAGACTGACAAGATTTGAACATGTGCTGAACTGAAATGACGAAGACAAATAATGGCGAATATTTCAGAACACTAAAGGAAAAAATGACTACTACGTCTTGTCATAGCTGAGGTATTAATCACATTCAGGTCAAGATTTGCTAGACATGGTGACCCTTTAGGTCAATGCTGATCGATTGGTTTCCACCTTATTTCAGGGATTTGTGAACTAGGATACCATGTAAATTTTATTGCTACTGCACACCTAGTTTACATATATCCGCTACTCTTAAATAATTGTAATATTGTTTTAAATACTGTCAAATTTTGTAGGCATGCAACAAGTAAGTTTACTTTCATTCAATAACGCAGTTGTCTTATAATTGAAAAGCACTTTAAATTTAAAAGCGAATGATTGATTTCATCGTAGTTTTCGGTTAAGTGTTTTGAATCGCATTATTCAAGATCAGATTGGCCAAAATTGATTGAAGATTTGATAAAGGTCTTTTACATAAGAGGTTTGTAAAAACTACGGTGATTTTACTAGTCCTAATCCTTACTAACCTAGATAAAGGAGATCGCAATTTTCTTACAAAATTTCAATTTCTTCATGCTTTTTATAATTGAAAAAAGCAGCTGGTACTGGGCTTGACTTAAAATGGAGAAAATAGCTGTTTCATTTGCATTAAAAAACAGTTTCTAGTTTTAAATATTCTTTTCAAAAGCTAAAGATTTACAGTAGTCAACTGTACGTTATTTAGAGGTAATGACTTTCTCCATACAAAACCGTTTGGAAAACGTTTATTTTATGTTAAATGTTTTCGACTTTACACCTAGAAAACCTCAATATTTTTTCAGCGTTCTAAATAAACCTAATGATACTAATTCCTATACTTATTTTAACTAAAATTTGCTTGATTTTTTATTATAAATATTATCAAGCCACCATAATGCTAAGTAAATACTTTAGAATTAAGAGAAAGTTGTTGCTTTACAATGAGTGTTTCTCAACCAAATTGGTCTGATTTGGAAAGCGATAAATCTTACATTAATGTGCTCAAAAGTGGCCAAACTTTATTAAGTGAAATTCTGATAAAAAATTCAAAAACTGAATTGAGAAAAATGGGATCTGTTAACAGTATCTGTACGTTTGAAAATTATATGTGCGCTTAAACCACGTAGACTGGTCAAATTTCTCGTTTCGTTCAAGCTGACATTTGATTTCTATGTCTGATAGGCATTTTAATTGTTTTGCAGAATATTAATATTCTACGAAGACATTTAAGTTAACTCTATACGTGGACAAAACGGACGTAAACTAGTCGCCCACCGGGTTCATTGATTCTGATAGCTCAGTTTAATTATTATAAGATCTGAAATTTTCCCCGTATCTATTTGTACGAAGGTAAGATTACGCAGATTCTTTTATCAATAAGTTACAGTTTGGCTAAGGTGTGAAACCTAAGAATTTCTATCATCTGAACCACCCAAATGTGCTTAAGGTCACGCTAGGCGGGAAGTTCAATTACATACACGAACTTAAACACGCCTTTTTAACTTTTACAAGTTAAGGTCAACCTTAGGTAAAGCGGTGAATCGCACCAGGTGTTATGGAAATAGCTGTAACCACATCTGGGCTGGATTTTATCCCTCGCACAAACATGGGGTCAAAGGTTTTGCCAAATACACTGGCCTATTCCACAAATAATCAATTTG